>JAJNNQ010000081.1:0-70657 GCA_027886175.1 Phylloscopus collybita | reverse complement strand
GCCCAAAATCGCAGCCGGGACCCCCCAAATCCAACCCGGGACCTCCAAAATCCCACCCGGGACCCCCAAAATCCAACCCGAACTTGAACAAATTCGGAATTCCGCCCCACTCGGAAAGCCCCAAATCCCTCTCCAGACCCACCCCCAGTCCTTCGGGGACCCCCCAAACCCTCCATAACCCCCCCAATCCCCTCTCCGGCCCCCCCCCCAGTCCCCTCGGGACCCCCCCAAATCCCCCCGAGACCTTCCCCAATCCCCCATAAACCCCCCAATCCTCCCGAGACCCCCCCAATCCCCCATAAACCCCCCCCAATCCCCTCTCCAGCTCCCCCAGTCCCCTCGGGACCCCCCCAAATCCCCCCGAGACCTTCCCAATCCCCCCATAAACCCCCCAATCCTCCCGAGACCCCCCCCCAATCCCCCATAAACCCCCCCCAATCCCCTCTCCAGCTCCCCCAGTCCCTCGGGACCCCCCCAAACCCCCACAAACCCCCCCACCCCTCTCCGGGACCCCCAATCCCCCTGGGACCCCCCCCAAATCCCCCATAAACCCCCCCAAACCCCCTCTCCAGCCCCCCCCCAAACCCCTCGGGACTCCCCGAAACCCCCCAAACCCCTCTCCAGCCCCCCCAATCCACCCGGGACCCCCCCCAAATCCCCCATAAATGCCCTCAATCCCCTCTCCAACCCCCCCAAATCCCCCATAAACCCCCCCAAACCCCCTCTCCACCCCCCCCGGAGACCCCCCCTCACCGGCAGGGGAGTGCCCCTGGTTGGCTCTGACCCTCAGGGGGTCCGGCCGGAGGGCGAAGCGACCTTTGGGGTCAGTGGCGACCACCCTGCGCACGTCCCCCTCCGAGACCCCCGCGAATCGCCGCAGCTGCAGCAGAGCCCCCCACCTCCACAAAACCGTCTGAGCCCAAAAAAAACCCCCCCGAGACCCCCGTCAGGGGCTTTGGGGGGGGTCCCAAAGGGGATTTGGGTGTCCCAGGGGGTATTTCGGGGAATTTGGGGGGGGAAGGGTCCCCAAAGGGGATTTGGGGGGGTCCCAAGGGGGCTTTGGGGTGTCCCAGGGGGCGTTTGGGGGAATTTGGGGGGGGTCCCAAGGGGATTTGGGGGGGGTCCCAAGGGGGACTTGGGTGTCCCAGGGGGCATTTTGGGGAATTTGGGGGTGTTTTGGGGTAATTTGGGGTCCCAGGGGGCATTTGGGGGATCCTGGAGGGGGCTCAAGGGGGCATTTTGGGGGCGGGTTGGGGGGTCCCGGGAGACATTTCGGGACGGGGCAGGGATAGTTTGGGGTCCCAGGAAACATTTCAGGGGTCCTGGGGACCACCGAGGCACCGCAGGGACCCCTGTGGGGGGGGTTGGGGGTCCCGGGGGGGGCATTTGGGGGGGAGCTGGGGGTGCTGCTGGGACCCCCACTGTGGGGGGGGTGGGGTGCCCAGAAGGAATTTTGGGGTGGATTCGGCAGCGACCTGTGGGTTCCTTGAGTAGTTTGGGGGTCTCGGGGGGGGGGGGGTCAGGGGAGGGTGGCTTTTTTTGGGGGGGGGGATTTTGGGGGGGGATTTTGGGGGTCTGACACACCCGGGCCCATGGGCAGCCCCTCGGCCGCAGCCCCGTGGCGCAGGACGTAGCTCAGGGCCTTGGAGAGCCGCACCCCGGGGTCCTGGGGTAGGGGGGACCCATGGGTGACCCCAACCCCACCTGAGTGACCCCCCACAGCCCCCCCACTACGGGCGACCCCCAATCTTAGACCCCCCTCCCCCAAATTGAGCTTCAAATGTCCCCCCTTCAATACCCCCCACCCCAAATACCCTGAGCCCCCCCCCCGAGCATTTCTGACCCCCCCCACGTGTTTCCCCCCCAATTTGATGTCCCCTGAGGTGTCCCCCCACACCCAATGCCCCCCCCCCCACCTTGGGGTGTCACCCCAACCTCTGCTGCCCTTATCACCCCTCCCCCAAGCGCCCCCCCCCCACCCCGCTCCCCCGACGTCATTATCCCCGCCTCCCTCCCCGTGTCCCCACCCTCCGTGGGGTGTCTCCCACTCAAATCTGGGGGGTGTCGCCCCCCCCCCCCAAATTTTGGGGGTCGCCCCCCCCCGCCCCCCTCCGACCTCCTCCTTCCGCCGCCGCCGCCGCTGGGCGGCGCTCGCACCCTCCCCCGGCGGCCATGCGGGGCCACGTGACCCTCCCCGCCCCTCCCCGCGTGATCGCCCCGCCCCACGCCACGTGACGGCCCCGCCCCGCGCACACGTGCCCGCGCAGTCACGTGTTCCCCTCACGAACTGCCCGCGCCGTTGCGCTCCGGGGTTTTTATTACCGAGCCCCTTCATCTCCCCCCCGCCCCAAAAAGAAAAACCCAAACCGGGATTTTCCCCCACCCCTCTCCCCTCCTCAGTCGAGTTTCCGCGCCCCCAATTTGGGGGGGCCCCGGGGAGCCGCCCGGCGCTTGGCCTCGAGCTCCCGGCGCCGCTGCTGCTCCCGCTGCCGCCGGCCCGGGGGGGGCCCTGAGGGGGACACGGAGGTCACTGAGGGGGGACGGGGGAAGGGAGGGTCTGGGGGGGGGGTCACGGGGGTCGCAGGGAAAGGGGGTTCAGGGGGATGGAGGGGTCTGGGGGGGATTTAAAGGGCCCTGGGGGGGTGTTGGGGGACAGTCACAGGAGGTCACTGGGGGGGTCTGGGGTGGGGTCTCAAGGACATTGGGGAGGGGGCCTGGGGGTCCCGGGAGGCTGGGGAGACCCTCAGGGACATTGAGGGGGGGGTCCTGGGGAGGGGTCCCAAGGAGCTTATGGGGGGTCCCAGGGGATGGGGAGTACCCCAGGCATCCTGAGGGGGGAGGGTTGGGGAGATCTCTGGGGGTATGTGGGGGTGTCCAGAGGGTCTGGGGGGTGTTCAGGGTGGGTTTTGGGGGTCTGAGGGTGCCCAGAGTGGGTCTGGGGGTGTCCAAGGTGGGTCTGGGGGGTCCTGGGGGGTCCTCGGTGTGGGTCTGGGGGTGTCCAGGGTGGGTCTGGGGGGTCCTCGGTGGGTCTGGGGAGTCCTGGGGGTGTCCAGGGTGGGTCTGGGGGTGTTCAGGGTGGCTCTGGGGGTCCCGGGGTGGGTCTGGGGGTGTCCAGGGTGGGTTTTGAGGGGTCTGGGGGTGTCCAGGTGGCTCTGGGGGGGTCCTGGGGGTCCCAGGGTGGGTCCTGGGGGTGCTGGGGTGGGTCTGGGGGGTCCCCGGGGTGGGTGGGGGTCTCACCGAGGTGGGTGGGGGTCTCACCGTGCTGGCTGGGCAGCGCCTCCCAGGCGTCCTCAGTTCCCCACTCGCCCCCCACCCCCCACCCCCCCCTCATCCACCCCCCCCGGCTGGGGGAGGGGCGCTGGGGGGGGGCTCTGTGGGGGGTGGGGCCGGGGGGCTGCGGGGGGGTCTCCCCCATTTCCTCCGGGCTGCTGGCGGGGGGGGCTCCGGGGCAGCTCCATCTCCTGGGGGGGGGGGGGGGGGGGCACAGGGGTGAGGGGATGGGGAGGGGGGTCGCACCGTGCCCCCCACCCCCCCCCCCCAAAACTCACCTCCAGGCTGCCCCAGTCGTCATCCCCACCCATCGGCATCGTCCAGGGGGGGCTCCTCGGGGGGATTCTCCTCGGTGGGGGGGCTCTGGGGTGTGGGGCAAAACCAGAGCTCAGGGTGGGGGTCCCCAAGGCTGGGGAGGGTCAGGGGGAAAAAAAAAAGAGGGGGGGGTCGCTCACCTTTTGGGGGGGCTGCGGGGCCCCTCGGGCAGGGTCTGCGGGGGGTCCCTGCGCGGGGGGAGGGGGCGGGGGCTGTGCGGGGGCCGCCCCCCCCTCGCCGCCCATCAGCCGCGCCGTCAGGGAGGTGACACCGGTGACAGCCCAGGACACGGCGGCCCCCAGCCCCCCCCGCGGCCCCCCCCCCCGCGGTGGCGGCCGCGCCGGGGGTGTCTGCGGGAGGGAGGGGAGGGGGTCACCCCCAAAGCCCCCTCCCCCCATCACAATTCCCTCCCTTCCCCCCCCCCCCTTTATTTCTCCCCCCTCCCCCCGTTTATTTTTGCCCCCCCCCCCGCGGTTTCTCACCCCCCTCCTGCGCCCCCCCAGCCTCGGCCGCCGCCTCCAGCTGCTCCAGGAAGCTGCGAATGGCCCGGAACGCCTGGGGGAGGGGAGACCCCAACAGTGAGAGACCCCCACCCCCGGGACCCCCAGCCCCTCCACAGCACCCAGAACCCCCCACAAGGGCTCTGGGACCCCGCCCCAACCACCCTGAGCCCCCCCCCGCCCCCGGCACCAAGACCCCTCCCCAGTTATTTCAGGATTGTCCCCAGCACCCTGAACCCCTCCCCCGCCCCCCAATGGCTTTGGGACCCTCCCCAGCACCCCCTGCTCTGAGACCCCCCCTCAGTGGGACCCACCCCCCGCATTTCATGGGGAGCTGCAGCACCCTGAGCCCCCTCCCCAAATTCCTGTGTGTCTCCTCCCACCACCCTGAACCCCCCTCCCCAATTCCTCTGCATCCCTCCCACCACCCTGAGCCCCCCTCCCCAGTACCCAGACCCTTCCCCAATTCCTCTGTGTCCCTCCCCAGCACCCAGACCCCTCCCCAAATTGCCCCGAGCCCCCCTCCCGCCCTCACCTGCTGCCGGACGCCGGGGTGGGGGTCCACGGTGAGGGCGCAGAGGGGGGGGCAGCACCCGCCCCGCCACCTCGGAGGGGGAGTAGCACCCGTGGGTGGCGGCGAAGGCGGCGACGGCGGCGGCCCGGGCGGGGGGAAAGGGGTCCCGGGTGGCCCTGGCCAGGGCGGGGGCCAAAACCCGCCGGCGGGTCTGGGGGGGACAGGGGACAGTGAGGGGGGGGACAGGGGGACAGGGGACAGTGAGGGGGGGACAGGGGGACAGGGGGACATTGAGGGCGGGACAGAGGGACAGTGACGGGTGGACAGGGGGACATTGAGGGGGGGACAGGGGGACATTGAGGGGGGGGACAAGGGACAGTGAGGGGGGGACAGGGGACTGGGGGGGAGATGGGGGGGGGAAAAGGGGACAGTGAGTGAAGTGGGGACAGGGGACAGTGACGGGGTGGGACAGGACAGTGAGGGGGGGACAGGGGGACAGTGAGGTGGGGGACAGAGGGACATTAAGGGGAGACAGTGGAGGGGGGACACGGGACAGTGAGGGGGGGGACAGGGGACTGGGGGGGGGGACTTGGGGGGAAAGGGGGACAGTGAGTGAAGGAGGGACAGGGGACAGTGACGGCGGGGGACAGGGGAATAGTGGGGGGGACAGTGGGGACACTGAGTGAGGGGACAGAGGGACAGTGAGGGGGACAGGGAATAGTGAGGGGGGGACAGGGGACAGTGGGGGGGACAGGGGGAAGGGGGTCCCAAGGTGGGGTGGGGGCGTTTGAGGCGGGGGGGTCACAGAGTGAAGTGGGGAGCGCAGAGGGAAAAATGGGTACTGGGCGGTGTAGGGGGGGGTGGGGGGCCAGGCACCCCAGGCACAGCAAGGGGGGGGTTTATGGGGGTCTCAGGGGGTCTCAAAGCTCACCTGGGGGGGCCAGGTGCCCCAGGCACAGTGGGAGGGGGTTTATGGGGGTCTCAGGGGGGTCTCAGAGCTCACCTGGGGGGGCAGGTGGGGGGCCAGGCGCCCCAGGCACAGCAAGGGGGGGTTTATGGGGGTCTCAGGGGGTCTCAAGCTCACCTGGGGGGGCCAGGTGCCCCCAGGCACAGTGGGGGGGGGTTTATGGGGGGGTCTCAGGGGGGTCTCAGAGCTCACCTGGGGGGGCAGGTGGGGGGCCAGGCGCCCCAGGCACAGCAAGGGGGGGTTTATGGGGGTCTCAGGGGGGTCTCAGAGCTCACCTGGGGGGGCAGGTGGGGGGCCAGGCGCCCCAGGCACAGCAGGGGTGGGGGGTTTATGGGGGGTCTCAGGGGGTCTCAGAGCTCACCTGGGAGGGCCAGGTGCCCCAGGCACAGTGGGGGGGGGGGGGTTTATGGGGGGTCTCAGGGGAGTCTCAGAGCTCACCTGGGGGGGCAGGTGGGGGGCCAGGCGCCCCAGGCACAGCGTGGCGTTGCAGCGCAGGGGTCCCAGCGCGTCCCCCCCCCTGCACCCGCAGCAGCAGCCGGGGCAGCTCCCCCGCCCTGCGCCCCTCCCCCAGCTTGGGCGCCAGCAGCACCATGGACTGGGGGGGGGGGAGGGGAACACACAGGGGGGGTCAGGGGGGCACCCCCAGATGGGATTTGGGGGTGGGTCACACCCCATCCAACCCGTTTGGGGGTGCTGGGGTGGTTGGGGGGAGTCCCACCCCTTTGGGGGGGCTTGGAAGGAGGTTCCAGGTTATTGAGGGGGGGTCCAGGTGGGTGAAAAGTCCCATTTTGGGGGGGGGGGGGGGAGGCCCCTCTCAGTCCCACCCATTTAGGGAATTTAGGGAATTCCCAGGTGATGGGGGTGCGGGGGTCCCCAGGTGGGTTTGGGGGTCGCTGTTTGATTTTTAGAAAATTCCTCAGGTGGTTTTTGAGGGATCCCCAGGTAACCTTTGGAGGGGGGGCGGGGGTGTTCCTGGAGGTCTGGGGGGTTCTGGGTGATTTTGGGGAGGGGGTCCCCAGGTGATTTTGGGGGCCCACCTTGACCGTCTGTTCGCGGATGGCCGGGTTGGAGTCGAGGAACCCGTGGGCGACGTGAGGGAAAAATTTGGGAATCCACCGTGGCCTCAGGCAGGAACTCGATGAACTCCTCCAGCTGGGGGGGGTGGGGGGCACCTCTGAGACCCCCGGAGACCCCCCCACCCAGACACCCCCAAAACCACAGATCACCCCCTCAGGGACCCCTCCCAGCCCCCCCAAAACCCCATGGACTGCCCCCCCCATCCCTCCCAGTCCTTTCCACTCCCTCCCAGTGCTCCCAGTGCCACCCCAGTGCCATCCCATTGCTCCCAGTGCCATCCCAGTCCTTCCAGCCCCCTCCCAGTGCCACCCCAGTGCTCCCAGTGCCATCCCAGTGCTCCCAGCCCCCTCCCAATTTCATTGCAGTGCTCCCAGTGCCATCCCAGTGCTCCCAGTGCCACCCCAGCCCATTCCCAGTGCTCCCAGTGCCATCCCAGCCCCCTCCCAGTGCTCTCAGCCCCCTCCCAGTGCCACTCCAGTGCCATCCCAGCCCATTCCCAGCCCCCTCCCAGTGCTCCCAGTGCCATCCCAGCCCCCTCCCAGTGCCACCCCCAGTACCATCCCAGTTCCCTCCCAGTGCCACCCCAGCCCACTCCCAATGTTCCCAGTGCTATCCCAGCCCCCTCCCAGTGCCATCCCAGTGCTCCCAGTGCCATCCCAGTGCTCCCAGCCCCTCCCAGTGCCATCCCAGTGCTCCCAGTGCCATCCCAGTGCTCCCAGCCCCCTCCCAGTGCTCCCAGCCCCCTCCCAGTGCCATCCCAGTGCTCCCAGTCACCAGCTGCAGCAGGCGCAGGCGCAGGCCCCGCTCCGGGGACGAGAAGAGCCGGACGAGGACGGGGACGATTCGCTCCTGGTACTCGGGGGGCTCCAGGACCTTGGCCACCTGCGGGGGCAGAGCCGGGGGGTGTGGGGGTTACTGGGGGAGATTTTGGGGGTCAGGGAGGCTTTAGGGGAGGATTTTGGGGGGATCTCACCTGCAGCAGCAGGGGCAGGGAGGTTGTGGATGGGATTTTGGGGGTCAGGGAGGTTTTAGGGGGGGATTTGGAGGGGTCTGACCTGCCAGCAGCAGGGGCAGGGAGGCTTTAGGGGGTCAGGGAGGTTTTAGGGGGTTATTTTGGGGGTCAGGGAAGTTTTTAGGGGGAATTTTGGGGTTCAGGGAGTTTTTAGGGGGGATTTTGGGGGGGTCTCGCCTGCAGCAGGGGCAGCAGGGAGGTTGTGGATGGGATTTTGGAGATCAGGGAGGTTTTAGGGGGTGATTTTGGGATTCAGAGAGGGTTGTGAATGGGATTTTGGGGTTCAGCGAGGTTTTAGGGGGGGATTTTGGGGGTCAGGGAGGGTTTTAGGGGGGGATTTGGAGGGGTCTGACCTGCAGCAGCAGGGGTAGGGAGGCTTTAGGGGGTATTTTGGGGGATCTGGGAGGTTTTAGGGGGGGGATTTTGGGGTTCAGTGAGGTTTTAGGGGGGGATTTTTGGGGTTCAGGGAGGTTTTAGGGGGTATTTTGGGGATCTGGGGAGGTTTTAGGGGGGGATTTCGGGGGGGATCTGACCTGCAGCAGGGGCGGCAGGGCGCTGGCATCGGCGCTGCCCAGCTCCAGGGGCCTCCAGCAGCCTGGGGAGCAGCTTGTGCCTCCGGAAGGGCCCCGGCAGCGACTCCAGCAGAGGGGGCAGCTCCTGCAGGAACGTCCGGCGCTCCGAGGGGTCCTGGACCTGCCCGGGGGGGTCCCAAAAACACCGGGGGGGGGGGGGCGGGGTCAGGGGGGGCCACATCAGGGGATGAAGGAACAGGGATGGGGATGGAAATGGAAATAGAAATGAGGATGAGGATGAAGGGACAGGGAAGGGCAGGAGGGAGCAGGGATGGAAGGATGATGGGGAAGAAGATGAGGAAGAGGATGAAGGAATCGGGTTGGCGATGGGGATCAGGAACAGGAGGAAGAACAGAGCTGAGGATGAGACTGAAGGACGGGGTTAAAAGAGCAGGAATGAGGATGAGGATGGCGGGGATGAGGATGAGGATGAGGCTGAAGCCAGACCTGGAAGTGCTCGAGGAAGAGCCCGGTGCGCACCAGGGCGCAGGCCAGGAAGGCTCCCGGGCGCTGCAGCCGCTCCAGCAGCGGCCCCGGGCCCGGCCGAGCCCCCGGATCCGCCGCCACCAGCTCCGAGAAGGGCGGGATCAGCCCGGGGGGCAGCTGGGGAGGGGGGGGGGGACGGAGTCAGGGAGACTCCCGAGCCACCCCCTGGGGTGCTGGGGGGGCCAGCAGGAGTTTGGCACAGTTTGCCTCCCCCCCCAACTGTGAGGATTTGGGGGGGGTCAGGGGGTGGGGGGATCCCCGGGATTTTGGGGAGGGGAGGGGGGGGGGGGTCCCTGACCTTGCCGAAGCTGCGCAGGGCCCCCGGCCCCGGGCGAGGGGTCCGTTGAAGACCTCCCAGATGAGGCAGCCCAGGCGCCACATGTCCCCCTGCCCTGGGCGGGGGGGGGGGGGCGTGTGACAGTGGGGAGGGGGGCACAAGGGACCCCCCCGTGGGCCCCTGAGCCCCCCCTCCAGTGCCTTTCCTTGCCCCCCTCCCCCAACTCACCAGGGGTCCCCCCTGCCCTCGGGAGGGGTCGCTGAGCTCAGGGGGGTCCTGAGGCCGGGGGGGGGTCGCTGGGGGGGGCGGGCGGGGGTCCCCTCGCTGGCGGCCGCCACCCCGCTCGAGCCCCCCCAGCTTCCACTCGCCCCCGGGGTCCACGAAGACGGAGTCGAGTCCCAGCGCGTGGTGAACCAGCCCCGAGACCCCCAGGAAGGCCAGCGCCGTCTGGGGGGGGGACAGGGAAACCCCCCTGGTGTCGGTAACCCCCCCCTCACAAAGGGCCAGCCCTCCCTTTGAGGAGCCAAAAACCTCTCAGGAGCCCCCCCAGATCCAAAAATCCCCCCAGATCTTGGAGACCGATCCCCCCCTGCCCCAAGATCCCGGGGGTCCCCTGACCCACCTGGGCCCCCCCAGATCTTGGAATCCCCCCCCAGTCTTCTGATTGCAGGGTCCCCCCAAAACGCCTCAGGTCTCCCCTCCTCAGATTCCCAGACCCTCCCCTCACCAACAACTGCTGCAGCCCCCAGACCCCCCCCAAATCCCCCCTAAATCCCCCCCTCACCAGCAGCCTCTGCAGCCCCCAGACCCCCCCCAAATCCCCCCCAAACCCCCCCTCACCAGCAGCTTTTGCAGCCCCCAGACCCCCCCCAAATCCCCCCCTCACCAGCAGCTGCTGCAGCCCCCAGACCCCCCAAATCCCCCCCCAAATCCCCCTCTCACCAGCAGCTGCTGCAGCCCCCAGACCCCCCCCAAATCCCCCCCTCACCAGCAGCCTCTGCAGCCCCCAGACCCCTCCAAAACCCCCCCCAAATCCCCCCCTCACCAACAACTGCTGCAGACCCCAGACCCCCAAACCCCCCTAGATCCCCCCCCTCACCAGCAGCCTCTGCAGCCCCCAGGCCACCTCCTGCTCTCCCGAGTCCCCGCTCGGGGGGTGCAGCCGCAGGTGCCGCCGCAGGGGGGTCACGGCCTCTGTCACCAGGTACAGGCATTGCTCCGTCTGGGGGGGACACTCCGGGTCACCCCGGGGACCCCCACTGCCCCCTGGTGTCCCCCCAAGTCCTTGTGCCCCCTGCTCTGTCCTCTCAGTGTCCCCACCATTCCCGTTTCCGTGTCCCTGTCCCCCAATGTCCCCCGTGTCCCCCAATGTCCCCCCACTCACCCCCATCCCCTCATTCCCCCCAATGTCCCCGCTGTCCCCCCCCATTCCTCCACGTCCCCGCTGTCCCCCCGCTGTCCCCCCCGCTGTCCCCGCTGTCCCCCCGCTGTCCCCGGCCCCGTCACCTCCAGGCTGTCCAGGTACCCCAGGATGTTGGGGTGCCGGAGGCTGCGGAGCCGCTTCAGCCCCGCCCGGGCCAGGGCGGTGGCACCGGGGTCCCCTCCCGGGCCCAGGCTGTGGGCGAACACCGACACCGGAGCCCCATCGGCCTGGGGACACGGGGACAGTCAGGGGACAGCGCGGGGACAACACGGGGACACTGTGGGGACGTGACGGGGGACACGGGAGACGTGGGGGGGCGCAGGGGTGAGGGGACAGCGGTGACGCGGGGATGGAGACATCTGGGACCTGGCGGGGGGCTCAGGAGGGGTCACACGGTGACGTGGGGGACAGCGGAGAGCGAGACCCGGGGCCGCAAAGGGACAGCGACAGCGGGGGTGGGGACACGGAGGGACAGAAGGACGGGGGGTCGTGGGGACACGGAGGGGATCTGGGGGGGACTCGGGGCAGGGGATGGCGGGGCCGTGGCCATGGAGGGAGCCGGGGACAGGGAGGGGACACGGAGGAGGGGACACAGGAGGAGGGGACACAGGAGGAGGGGACACGGGATCCCCCCGTCCCACAAACCCCCCACCTTGCGGCGGCCCCGCAGCAGCCGCCAGAGCGGGGCCGGCGCCGCGGGGTCCGGGGAGCGGGTCCGCATCGGGATCGACATCGGGCGAGCCCAGCTCGAAGGGGAAATCCCGCACCGGGTCCCGGGAGAAGAGCCACATGGCGGGGCCGGGCCCGGGGGTCCCGGGGGGTCCGAGGGGGTCCCGGGGCCGGGGCCGGAGCGGGCCCGGAGGAAGCGGCGGCGGCGCCGGGTGGGAGGATCCGGTGACGGACCGGGGGGCGGGGCTTTAGTGAGCCAATGAGAGGCTCTGGGAGGGGTTTGGCAGAGCCAATGAGGGGGCGGGGGTGGGGAATGGGAGGAGCAAAGGCCGGGGCCCTGGGGAGCCAATAATGGGCTGGGTAGGGGCCTGAAGGAACCAATGAGAGGCCAGGGAAGGGGAAGGGGCGGGGCGGAAAAAGCGGGCGAGACCAAATGCACCGGAGAGGGGGCGGGGCGCGCGGAAGGACACGCGGCAGGAAGCGGCGGTGACGTCACCAAGGGCACCCCCTCCCCCCCGCGCTATGACGTCCGGGGAAAGGCAATGACGTCACACGCACCAAGGTCACCCCACGCAGCGCCCAATGACGACACAATGACGGTCAGGACTCAGCAGTTTATTGGTAATTGGGGGGGGGTTCCTGTCGCGATAGAGGGGTCCTGTCGCAGTAGAGTTTGTCACGACAATGGGGATTCACAGCAATGCAGGGCCTTCTCACAGTCCTGGCCCCTTGGAGCAACACAGGGTCCCTGTCACGATACTGTCACGACAAGGAGGGTCCTGCCTCAATACTCCTCTTCAGAGTGATCCAGGCTCCTATTGCGATAGATGATCCCTGTTGTGATACACGATCCCTGTTGGGATATGGGGGGACCCCCCTGTCCTGGGGGGTCACCCAGTGTGGGGCTCTGGGAAAATGAAGGGCAGGGGCATTCCTGTCACAGTAAGGAGTCCCCTGTCACGATATGCAGGGCCCTATTAACAAAAGGGGGTCCCTGTCACGACATAGAAATCGCCCCCTCCCCATACTTTGTGTCCCCCAAGGCCATGTGAATAAATAAAGGGGGCTCCCATCATGATAATGTGTTCTTATCACAATACGGGGGCTCCTGTCACGATATGAAGTCCCTGTCGGGATATGGGGGGTCACCCTTTTCTCTGGATTGTGAGTCCCCCTAGCCAAGGAGGAGAAACAGGAGCGTCTCCACCAGGATATGGTGCTCCCTGTCGCGATACAAGGGGGGCCTATGTCGCGACAGAGGGTGGTCTCTGTCGCGATAGAACCCCAGGCCAGAGCAGCAGCGGCGCCACGGGGGGTCGAACCCCGCCCCGGGGGGGTCCCGGGGGTGCCACCACCGGCGCCTTTTGCTTTTTTTTTTGGCCTTTTTGGGTCCGGAGGAGAAAAAGCAAAACCTGAGAAAACGGGGAAAAGTTTTCTCAGGAAAAGAAAAAACCTCCCGAAACGGGAAAAAAAAAAACCAACCAAAAAAAAAACCTCCCCGAAACGGGTCCGGCCCCGCCCCACGCGATTTTGGGGCAAAATGTGGGGAAAGTGGGGCCGGAGCACACCCGAAAACAGGCGGGTTCGGGGGGTTTGGGGGCCCAGCACGCGCTCCCGGCGCAGTTTGGGCAGAGAAATGGGGATTTCGGGTCCGAGTCACGGCCCAGGCGCAAAACAGAGACGGGGCTCGGGGTCGCAGGCGCGTCCCGCTCGCAAAACAGGGCCGGCAAAGAGGGATTTGGGGCGCAAAACGGGGGATTCGGGGTTTATCCCGCGCCCCTGGCGAGGTCGGAACGGGGGATTTGGGGTTGGAGACGCGATCCGGGGCGCAAAACGGGCTCAGAACCGGGGGATTTGGGGCCGATCGCGCGCCCCCGGCGCTAAACGGGCTCAGCAGGGGCCCCTCGGGGTTAAAGGCGCGGCCCCGGCGCAGAATCGGCTCAGAAACGGGGCGGGGGGGGGGGGGGTTTGGGGTTAATCACGCGCCTCCCTCGCGATTTTGGGCCGAAAACGGGGGATTTTGGGGTCGGCGCGTTCCCGGGGCCCCAGCCGGTACTTACTCCGCTCGCTCACCTTTTCCTGCCCCTCTTATTTTGGGGAGGGAATTTCTAGTTTTTAAGCGCCTCTTTTTTTTTTTTTTGGAGTCAATTTTGTCCGTTTTGGGGGGCGAATCGAGGCGGTTTTGGCACTGTCACTGTGGGGAGGGGAGAGAGACAACACCCAACCCTCCCCCGTCCCCCAAAAACCTGCTCCTCCATCCTTTTCGCTTTTGGGGGAAAATCCGGGGGAAACGGTTCAAAAGCACCTCCCCCTCCCCAGCCACCACGCAAAGGCGCTGACTAAGCACTTTTTTGGGGGTGAAAAAAGCCCTTTTTTTTGGTTAAATTCCCAGCTTGGGGGCGGGCCCTGCCAGCAGCGCGTTCTGAGGCAATTTTTTTGGGGTTTTATCTTGGTTTGGGGTGATGGGGGGGGGCAAAGCGGCCAAACCCAAAGCTCCCCCTCCCCCTTCCATCCCTGGAACGGCCCATTTTGGGGTGAAAGCGGCACAAATACCAATTTCTGGCTCCCTACTGTTCCTGCAGACCCTGTTTTGGGGGGGTTTTTTGCCCCAGTCTGGCTCTCGAAGGCTCCTCTGGCGGGGGGGCAGGGCCGGCGGGGGCTGCAAAAAACACCCACGAGACCCCCCCCCCAAACACACACCCTGTCAGCACAATCGGTTTTGGGGGGAGAAGCGGCCGAATCGGTCAAACCGCACGGTGGTCGCGGTTTTCCGCCGGTTTTGGGGGGGATTCGGGGTCGGGAGGTGCCCGCATGCCACGTCCGGGGGGGGGTTCCCCGCGCTCCCCCCGCCTCCCGACGCCCCAAAACGGCCGAAATCGCCCCAAATCCGCCGCCCCTCCCCCGCCCCCGCGCGGGTCCCGAGGTGGGGGGAGGGGGTGCTCAGGGTGGGGGAGGGGCGCGCCCGGTACCTGCCACCGCCGATTTTGGGGGGAGGGGGGGTTTTGCCTCAAATTTGAGGCTCCCCGCCCCCTCTCTCGCTCGCTCCTACACTTACTCGTTTTGGGGACAAAAGTCTAAATTTAAATCATTCCTGATGCTGGTTTTGGGAGAAAAAACCTGAAAACATGATTATTGTCCCCTCCCCCCACGCCTGCTCCAGCCCCTCCCCCTCCGCGGGGTTTTTTGGGGGGAATTTTACGGTTTTTTTCTTTTTTTTTTTTCCTAAGGAAAGCTCCCGGAGCCTCATTCCTGCTCTTCCAGCTTCACTTTGGGGCAAAAAAGCTTCTTTTTGATGCTGCTGTCTCCTCCTACTTGCGGCTGTGGAAAGGGCGGAAAACACCCCCAAAACCGCCCCCTCCCCACCAAAAACCGTCCTCCCCCCAGAAAAAATGAAATTAAATCGACTCTTACTTCTCTGCATTCCCCAAATCTGGGGGTTTTCTCCTCAAATCCCTGCCGGAATCTCCTGAGCGCGTTTTGAGTGCAGACTGGCCTTTTCTGGTTAAATCCTCTTTTTTTTTTTTTCCCCTTTCCTCGGCTTTTTCTCATCGCTTTTTTTGCCTTTTTTTTTCCCTGCATTTTGCTGCTTCCCTGAGGGGGGAAAAAGACTCGAGACACCCCCTCCCCCTTTTCCCCACCCCACCCCCCAAAAAATACAAAAACATTTCTTTGATCATTTCTCTCCCTTTTTTTTTTTTTTTTTTTTTTTTTTTTTTATCATCGGCCCCTCCCGCGCGACGCCTTTTGGGATAAAAAACGAAAAGATTTTGGACACTTACTGAGCGGCGCCGGCGGGAGCGGCGGAGCCGGAGGGCGCTGGAGGGATTTGGGGGGTTTTCCCCATTTCTGGGGAGTTTAATAGAAAAAGGGGGAAGGGGGAGGGGCGACGGCGGCGGCGCCTGAAACGACAAAACCCCAAAACCCCCCAAAACCCCCCAAAATTCCCAAACCCCCAGAGGGGGTGGGGCCTCACCCGGCCGCTGCCTCTGGCTCCGTTTGGGGGCATTTTCCTCAAATTCCTCAATTTTCCCGGCTCCGGGACCAAAATCGGGGTTTTCTCTTCCTTTTTCTCCCTTTATCCTTCTTTTTTTCATTACTTTTCGCTTCTATTTTCTCTTTTAAATCCTCTTTGACTTTCACATTTTTCCTCTCTTCTAGTCTCTTCTACTTTTCTCTCTTCTTATTTTTTCCCTGTTTTCTTTCACTTCCATCTTCTCAAATTTTCAGCACTTGGGTTTTTCTTTTTTTTTCTATAATTTTCTATTTTCTTTTTTTCTACTTTCATTTTTCCCAATTGTATTTCATCCAAATGTATTTTTCTATTTATTTCCAGTCTATTTTCATTTTTCTATAATTTTCTATAGTCTTCTCTTTCCTATTTGTTCTATTTTCTTTTTTCTATTTTCTTCTATTTTCTCCAATTTTCTACTTTTAATTTTTTTCTAGTTTCTTCTATTTTCCAATTTTCTTCTTTTTTTTTTTTTCTATTTTCTTTTTTCCATTTTTTTCTATGCTTTTAAAATTTCCTTTTTTCCAATTTCTATTTTTCTTTTTTTCTATTTTTCTTTTTTCTATTTTCTTTTTTTCTATTTTTCTGATTTTCTTCTATTTTTCTCTCTTTTTTTTTTTGTTCTATTTTCTGTCTTTTTTTGTCATTTTCTCTCTTCTCTCTGCTCCTCCCCTGCCCAACTGCTGCCATTTTACCAAAAAGTCCTTTTTTCTCCCCAGATGGGGCCACTGCGAAGAAAAACTTTCCTTTCCCTGCCGTCTCCATCTTCACTCTTCAGTTTTCCTGCTCTTCCCTCAAAATTGGTTCCTCTCAATCCATCCTGAGCCTGAAAATGCCGCATTTCACCCCAAACCGGCCGCCCCCGCCTGCGCTGCCCGGCCCGGTCCCACTTGGGGACAAAACTACTTCATTTTTAAAGCTTTAGGAGCTTTTAAAAATTAATTTTAGGAGCTTTTTGAGCAGAAAACAGCGTATCGAGCGCCTTTTCTTTCTTTAAATTAAAGCAGCTTAAAAAGCTCTTTTTTAAAATAAAACCGCCCCAGCTCGCTCCGGCTTTTCGAAAATATGACATCACGGTATTTTAAGAATTAAAGAGCTGCGATTTCTCCCAGAAATCGGCTTTGAAAGCAGCGATTTCTTAAAAACCAGCATTAGAAGCTTCGGTTTAAAGAAAAAACCAGCTTTAGGAGCTTTCTAAAGGTTTTTCTTTCATTTTTTCGATTTAAAAGCGCCCCGGCTCGCCCCGGCTTTTCCCATTACTGGAATAGCCGCAATTTAAGGCTTTCTACTGAAAGAAAGCAGCTTTAAGAGCTCAGTTTTCCTTAAAGGAAACAGCTTTTGTCTCTTTTCTTTAAATAAAGATTTAGGAGCCGCTTTTATGAAATAAAGCGTTATCGGGAGCTCTTTCTGTAAGATTTCGCAGCTTTAAGAGCTTTTTGTCGGCAATAAAGCCACTTTTGGAGCTCTCGGCAGAAAATAAAGCCATTTTAGGAGCTTTTTTTAATATAAAATCGAGCAGCTTTAAGAGCTTTGGGCTCAGAATCAAGCGGTTTTGGGGCCGAATTCGGGCCGTTTCGGGGCTGGTTCTCGGCCGGGCGCTGCCGGCGCGGGGCCCTCCCTTATAAGCGGCCCAGCGCCTGCCCCGCGGGGGCGACAAAATAGTCCCCAAAATCGCCAAAAAAGGGCAGCAGCCCCCAAAATCGCCCCCCAAAACGCACCGCCCCCAGTGTGAAAAAGACTCTTTTCTCATTATTTCCCGTTTTTTACCCTTTTCTTCGATTTTTTCCCCTCACAAACCGCGCCCCCCCCCCCGCCTCAGCCGCGGGCCTTCGGCCGCCCCACGCGGTCCGGCAGGAAAACGGTTAAATTTAACAGCGATTTTTCGTTCGGTTTGGCCAATTCTACCCTAAAATCCTTGGGTTCGACCTTCCCGGGTGGTTTTAGAGCTTTTTTGTTTTGTTTTTGTTTTTTATTCATTCATTTTACTCTGGTTTTTCTTTTGCTGCGTCACGGGGTTGGGCCGCTGCCAAAACGGCGCCTTTTCTCCTCAAAAGGGTCACGTATTTTAGAGGGGGGGAAAAAAAAGTTATTGAGGGGACACCGACCCCCAAACCGCCCCAATTTTCACCGATTTTTGTTCCCCAAAAAGCCCAAACGACCTTTTTTTTTTTTTTTTTAACCTTTTTTTCCCCACCCTGGTCCAGCACAGCCCAAACCACCATTTCCCCCCCCCCCTTTTTTTATCATGCAAATGCACCAAAAAGCCAGAATTTCACCCCATTTCAGGCCACATCGAGTCATGGGAGTCCCTGTTTACAATCAGGGGAACAAAACCCCACTTTTTGGAGGCATTTTTTAGGAATTTTGAGGCGCTTTTTTTGGCATTTTAAGGCGTTTCCGGACAGGAAATGACACCCCAAAAGTGCTGGCAGGGAGGGGACAACCCCCCCACCCCTTCCCCAACCCTTTAATTATCATTCATTAAACTTGCTCTGGGGCTAATTAAAACTGCTGACGAAGCCAATGAGGCATTTTGGGGGTGGGGGAGGAGCTGTGCCGACATTTTCGGGGCGTTTCCTGCAGGAGAAACGATTTCCTTATTGTTATTAATGATTATTTTTCTGTGTTATTCCATTATTAAGACTCTCAAATGTAATTTCCCACCCCCCCCCGCCCCAATTCAGGTGCTGGAAAAGGCTTCCCCCCCAAAATACCCCGAATTTAGGGAAGATTTATCTGAATCATAATTTGTACAGCAATAATTCGCCCATTTGCAGCTGGTTTAAGCCCTAATTTAAAATGTAAAATCGTTTTAGCAACCCTGACGTGGCCAAAGTTCATGTTTTCCACATGAAAATACCCCAAAAGCTGCTTTTTCACAGGGGCTGGTCCTGCAGGGGCCCTTTTAAGGCATTTTCCATGAAAAAGGTGAATCGGGTTTTCATGAAAACAGTGAGTTTTGTCGGGAAAAAAAAAAAAAAAGGGGGAGGATTAACTTTAATAATTATTTCGGCAGCAGTAATTTGTCCGTTCTTAATTGTTTTCAACCACATCCCCCTGGTTTCAGCTTCGTTTTATTTTCTCTTTTCTGACATGCCTAAAATTCATTCCTTTGGATGGAAATGCCCTCAAAACCTTTTTCCTCAGGAGCTGAGCCTGGAGGGGCCATTTTAAAGCATTTTCCTCTGGAAAGATGTTCTTCACCAAATCTTAAGTGTTTCTTGAGGAAAAGAAAGAATAAAAAACAAGCTTTAGTATTTTTTAAAAAATAGAATAGCACTAAAACTTTTGAAGAGCCTTAACAGCACTTTAAGGTCAGTTTGAGCCATTTTTGCGGCAAAGGACACAGGTTTTGCCCTCAAAAATCCCCACTAAGCCAAACCTTGCAGCTTTTCAGCTGCCTCTTTAAACCAAACTGCCCCATTTTTAACCCAAACCTGAGCAGGTTGCCCCTCCACTCCCCCCAGCCCCCCTTTCTTAGTGAGTTTTTGAAGCAAAACCACTTCAATTCTTCACTCTAAACCCACCATTTCCTTGAGGCTTTCCAGCCTTTTAAAAACCGAGCATTTTTAGCGACTTTTAATACAAAAATTACCTCACAAAAAGGGGCCCATACAAGGGAGGACTTCACCGCATCCCCTCCTCCGTGGGGCCCCCTCAAACTGCTGGTAAATTTGCACAGACCCCCTCCCCCCACTCGCTCCCCTCCCCCACACCTCCGACATTCATTCTGCCCCTCCCCCACGCCCATTTATAAGGAAAAAAAAAAAATTTTGGGGGCGGGAGCGGCCGCGGAGGGATCCGGCGGAGGGATCTGGCGCAGGGAAGCGGTGTGAAGTGACTCCCCGGTCACGTGGTCGGCGGAGGGATCCGCGCGCGGAGGGATCCAGCAGTGATGCGTACGTGGGCGGGTCCACGCGGAGACCCCGCCCCTCACCAGGCCCCTCCCTTCGCTTTGCCGCAGTCGCCGCGGGGGCGGCGCCGGGGGCGGGAGCGCGGCGCCATCGCTCCGTGTGTCCCGCATTGGGCGGGGGCGGTGCCGAGTCACCTCCGCCGCGTCCGCAGAGACTGAACTGTTAAAAAAAAAAATAAAAAACCCACCCTTTTCTCCTTGGTTTTACCTCAGAAAAACCCGAGTTGCTTCAGGAAAATCTCATTTGCCTCAGAAATGACCGACTTCCTTCAGAAAATGACCGATTTCCCTGAAAATAATGTCTGGTTTCCCTCAGGAACGTCTGGTTTTGCCTCATCGAAACCTCATTTCCCTCTGAGACGTCTGGTTTGTCTCAAAAATGTTTGATTTCCCTCAAGAAGTGTCCGATTTGCCTCAGAAATGCCCTATTTGCCTCGAAAATGTCTTACTTCCCTCAGAAATGCCCGATTTGTATAAAAAAGGGCTTCGTTTCCCTTAGAAAGTGCACCCTTTGCCTCAGAAACGACAAATTTTACCTCAGAAATGTCTTATTTCCTTTAGAAAAATCTTCTTTTATTCAGCCATAACCCGCTCTCCCCCCCCCCCCCCAAAATGGCGCCTCCCCACAGAACAACCACGGGGGGCGGGGGACCCACGTCCTTCACGATTTCCCTCAGGAAACATTTATTCCAAAACATTTCTTTATCCCATCAAATATTTATATTTTCTTCCCTTTTTTAGTTTGTAAGTGTTGGATTTCAGAGCAGTTTCTCCGCGTTCTTTAAGCCTCGGTAACACCAACCCTTTCCCACAGCACAAAACTCTCACCGGTTCTCCCTTAAAAAGCAATCCTTATATTTCTAAAAAGCACCTTAAGGAAATGAAGTTATTCGGGACCGAGGCGGTTTTTGCCGCAGAGTGGAGGCGTGTGGGGTTTATGGGTAGAAAATGCCATATGTTGGTTAAATGCAGTCCTGCTGAGTGGGAAAAGGGGGGAAAACGGGGTTAAATAGCAAAATGGGGGGGGTTTGGGTGGGTTTGCGAAGGTCCCAAATGGACAACGAGCGATGCTCCCAAAATCAGCAGGACTTGCCCCAAAACTGGTGGAATTTGTCCCAAAGGTCTCCTTAGTGCTGATCAGGGGGGCTCCCCGCAACACAGCAGCCCCTGGCACAAGTGACACGTGTGACAAGTGTGACACACGCGTGTCCCCGAGTCCCCAGCCCGAAATGGCCGCTGTCACGTGGGGCCGCCATTTGGCTTCGTTGGCCCCAAACCCCCCAGAATTGGCCCCAAATTGCTTTGGCTTGTCCCAACCCCCCTCCAGAACAGACTCCAAGCCGTCTGGAAAAGGCCCCAAACCCCCCAGAACTGGCCCCAAAATGTCCTAAACTCCACTGAAAAGTGGCCTCAGACCCTCAGGAACAGGCTGGAAAACGCCCCGCATTATCCAAATTTGGCCCCAAATACCCCAAACTAGCTCAAAAACTGCCACGAATCAGCCCCGAATTCCCCAAATAAGTTGCAAACCACCCTGAATCAGCTTTGATCTGCCCCAAACCACCCTGGATCATCCTCAAACTGGTTCCAAACTGCCTCGAACTGCTCTGGATTAGCCCCAAATCTGCCCCGATTTGCCCCAAATTCCACCCAACCCTGCCTGGGGAGAGGAGGCGGGGGGGGGGGGCAGTGCAGTTTATTGGGGGGTGTGGGTACAAAGAGAGGGGGGGGGTCTCGGGGGCTCCCAATCTGAACTGGGAGGGGTTTGGGGGGGTCTGGGGGGGCTCAGCCCTGCTCGGCCCCAGCCCCCCCTGTGCCCCCCGCCACGGGGCTGTAGGAGCCGCCCCCGGACCCCCCCCGGCTGAAGAAGGACACCGAGCGCCGGGGGGGCTTCACCCGCCGCAGCTCCTGCCCTGTTGAGGGGGACATTGGGGTGAGATTTAGGGCAGGGAACGCTTCGGGGTCCCCTGTGCCCCCACCCCTGGGTGTCCCAATTCCCCCCCCCCCCACCCCACGTCACCCCAGACCACCCTGTACCCCGTGTCCCTCTGCTGATCATATTCCCCCCGAGGTCCCTGTCCCTCACCACGTCCCTCATGTCCCTGTGACAGCCCCCCTTTGTCCCCTGGGACCTCCTGTGTCCCCCTCCCCGAGCCCACGCCCCCTACCCCCCACAGGCTGGAGTCACCCCATGTGTGTGTGTCCCCATGTCCCCGCTGTCCCCCCCTATCCCAGGTGTCCCCCCTATCCCGGATGTCCCCCATGTCCCGGATGTCCCCCATGTCCCCGCTGTCCCTGATGTCCCCCCCATCCCAGATGTCCCCCATGTCCCAAATGTCCCCCATGTCCCCTCTATCCCGGATGTCCCCCATGTCCCCGCTGTCCTCCCTATCCCAGATGCCCCCCATGTCCCGGATGTCCCCCATTTCCCGGATGTCCCCCATGTCCCCACTGTCCCTGATGTCCCCACTGTCCCCCCCTATCCCAGATGTCCCCCCTATCCCGGATGTCCCCCATGTCCCAGATGTCCCGGATGTCCCCCATGCCCCCGATGTCCCCCCTATCCCAGATGCCCCCCATGTCCCGGATGTCCCCCATGTCCCCGCTGTCCCTGATGTCCCCCCCATCCCAGATGTCCCCCATGTCCCAGATGTCCCCCATGTCCCCGCTGTCCCCCCTATCCCGGATGTCCCCCATGTCCCCGCTGTCCCACATGCCCCCGCTGTCCCCCCTATCCCAGATGCCCCCCATGTCCCGGATGTCCCCCATGTCCTGGATGTCCCCCATGTCCCCACTGTCCCTGATGTCCCCACTGTCCCCCCCAATCCCAGATGTCCCCCCTATCCCGGATGTCCCCCATGTCCTGGATGTCCCCCATGTCCCGGATGTCCCCCATGTCCCCGCTGTCCCCTCTATCCCGGATGTCCCCCATGTCCCAGATGTCCCGGATGTCCCCCATGCCCCCGATGTCCCCCCTATCCCGGATGTCCCCCGTGTCCCCGCTTTCCCCCCGCTGTCGCCTGTCGCACCCTCCCGCACGTAGTCGATGGTCGCGAGGCGCTGCAGGCGGGGCCGGGTCACGCTCTGCTGCCGCCGCAAGGGGGCGCCGCGCGCGCCGGCCGGCTCGGGGGGCGTGGCCGCGGCCGCGGCGGGGGGCGGGGCCTGGTCCTCGGGGGGCGGGGCCGCCCCGCCCAGCTCGATGCAGCACTCGATGAGGGCGCTCATCAGCTCCGCCTGGGGGCGCTGTTAGCGCGGGGGGCACGAGACCCCCCCCGGGATCCCCAAACCACCCCCAGGGACCCCCCCACCAGGGACCCCCCTAAACCCCTCTGCAACCCTCTCAAGGACCCTCGAAACACCCCCGGGACCCTCCCAGCCCACAGGGATCCTCCCAAGGGACCGCCAAACCCACCACAGGGATAGCCAAACCGACATCCCAGCACCTCAGCATCCATCCAATTTCCCCCCCCACCCAGGGACCCCCAAACGGATCCCCCCAGAACTCCCAAACTGACCCCCAAGGGCCTCCAAACCAACCCCAGGGAACCCCTCAAAGTGTTCCCAAACTATCCCCTCACCCACCTCCAACTGTCCCCCACAGCCCCCTGAGCGGCCCCAAAACTTCAGCACCCCCACACATCCCCCGAGTGCCCCGCCACCACCCCCCCAGGTGCCCCCCGCTGCCCCCCAACCGCCCCATCGCACCTGTGGGGAGAACACGCGCAGCAGTCGGTTCACGGGGGCTCCCTCGTGGTCCCCGTCGAACTCGAGCCACAGCTGGGGGGGCTCTGTGGAGTCCCCGTCCTGCCCCGCGGGGTCCCCGTCCTGCCCCACAGCCCCCACCAGCTCCCAGCACAGCTCGGGGTACGTCAGGGACAGCAGCACATGCTGGGGGGCACGGGGTGGGGGGTCACCCACAGTGACCCCTGACCCCCATCCAGCCCCCTAGCCCACCCAGATCCCCCAAATACCTTCTGTCGGGGGTCTATGATGGTGACCCCCTCAAGCCCCACGGCGACGCTGACGGGGCGCAGCCCCCCCCGGCCCAGCAGCCCCCCTGAGGGCCGCTCAATGGCTCCCGGGAAGAAGGCACACCTGGAAAGGGGGGCAGGACACACCTGGGTCACCCCCAAATCCCTGAGTCCCCAGGTGCAGTGTGGGGTGATGCTGGGGGGATCCCTCGGGGCCTTGGGAACTTGGGGGTCTGGGGGGAGTCCGGAGGGGGGTCATTGTGGGTCTGGGGGGAGCCCGTGGGGCTCAGATACCAACAGGGGGTCCCTGGGATGGGTCCCTGTGGGTCTGTAGGGCTCCTTAGATGTCTCGGGGGGTCAGGGTGGGTGCACGGGGGGATCTTTTAGGACTCCGTGGTGATCGGGCGGGGGGGGTCTCCGTCAATCTGGGGGTTTCTGGGTGGTACCAGGGGGTGTCCCTTAGGACTGCAGGGGTCCCTGGGAGGAGTCTTTGTGAGGTTCCCTGAGGGTCTGGGGGTGTCAGTGGGGGTGTCCCATGTTGGGTCCCACGGGGGTCTCTAACCGGGGTCCCCCCGCCCCCCTCACCCGTAGCCGGGCAGGGCGTGGCAGCGGCGCAGGAAGTCCCGGTACAATCCGGCAGGGGGCGCCTCGGGGCCCGGCGCACGCGCGAAGGCCTCGAGCAGCCGCTGGGAGGGGCCCGGCTCGCGGGAGCGTCGGAACAGCGACCCCCAGCGGGCCGGAGGACCCGGCGGCAGCAGCTCCCCCAGCAGCGGCCTGGGGGGGACAGCAGGGGGGTCAGGGGGGGTCACACGGGGACCGCGAGGGGCACGGGCGGAACAGGGGGGTCAGGGGGTCCCGTGTGCCCAGAGGATGGAGGGTCCCGTGGGGTGGGACGGTCCCGGAGGGGTTCCTGTGGGTGGGTCCCCAGTGTATCCCATGCATGGGTGGGGGTCCAATGGGGGTGTCCCAGGTATGGCTCCCAGGTGGAGGGGGTCCCGTGGGAGGGTCCCAGGTGTGGCCGCAGGTGGGGGATCGCGGGGGATGCCCCAGGATGGTGTTGGGTAGGGTCGCAAAGGGGGTCTCAGGGGTTCCCGCGGGTGGGGGTCCGATGGGCAGGGGTCCTGCGGGCAGGGTCGGGCCGGTGCTGACCGCAGGCTGAGCTCCGTGTGCCGGCCGGGCTCGAAGGGCCCCAGGCGCAGGCGGCAGCTGAGCCCCCCCAGCTCGGCCGCCTCGGGGGGGTCCACGGGGTAGCGCCCCCCCTGCAGCTGCTCCCGCGCCTCCTCATAGAGCAACCGGAGCAGCTCCTCCTCCTGCAGCTGGGACCCACAGAGACCCCCAGGTCACCCAGAGAGACCCCTAAACCACCCCAGACCCCACCCTACACCCCCCAGTGTCTCCCATCTACCCCTCCCATAGATCCCCCCACCCTGGGGACCCCCGTGCGTGCCCCTCACCTCCAGCTCGCGGCTCTTAGGGAAGAACACGTTCCTGCGCAGCTGCAGACACGGCTCATCTGAGGGGGCAGGGGGTCAGTGGGGCCTCGAGGGGACCCTCCCGCCCCTATAGGGACCCCCTCCCGACCCCCCACCCCTCACCTTGGGCGATGGCCGCGGGCGAGCCGAGGCTGAAGCGCAGCAGCAGCTCTGGCCAGTGCCGGACCAGGCGCAGGGGTCGGTGCCGCGGCTTCAGCTGCACCTCTGGGTGGGGACACGAGGCTGGCACCCACCCGGGGAGACGCGGAGACCCCCACGGGGGACCCCCGTGGCCTCAGGGACCCACGGGACCCCCACCACCACCACTCACCACACATCCTCCAGGGGGATCCTCCCCTCTCCCTGTCCCTCATGGGACCCCCAAATGTCCCCGAGCAGCTCCGATCCCAACCGAGCTGCGACCCCATGTCCCCCAATATCTGTCCCCACTTCCCTCCATGTCCATGTCCTGCCTTTGTCCATGTCCCCGTGTCACCCTTCTCACCGAGCAACTCCGACCCCAACCACAGCACGAGCTGTGACCCCCCAGTGACCCCTTGTCCCCCTGTTCCCCCAATGTCCCCTTGTGTTCCTTGCCCTCCCAATGTCCCCATGTGTCCCTTGCCCCTCCAATGTCCCCATGTGTTCCTTGCCCTCCCAATGTCCCCTTGTCCCCCAGTCCGCCCAATGTCCCCATGTGTCTCCTGTCCCCCCAATGTCCCCATGTGTCCCCAGTCCCCCCAATGTCCCCCGTGTCCTCCCGTCACCGAGCAGGTCTGACCCCAACCACAGCGCGAGCTGTGACCCCACCAAAGTCCATGTCCCCCCAGTGTCCCCCCAGTCCCCCCAATGTCCCCATGTGTCCCCTTGTCCCCTCAATGTCCTCATGTGTCCCTGTCCCCCCAATGTCCCCATGTGTCCCCATGTCCCCCCCTCACCGAGCAGGTCCGACCCCAACCACAGCGCGAGCTGTGACCCCCACAATGTCCCCGTTCCCCCCAGTGTCCCCTTGTCCCCCTGTCCCCCCAGTGTCCCCCGTGTCCCCCCCTCACCGAGCAGGTCCGACCCCAACCACAGTGCAAGCTGTGACCCCCTCAGTATCCCCATGTGTTCCTTGCCCTCCCAATGTCCCCATGTGTTCCTTGCCCTCCCAATGTCCCCATGTGTCCCCTTGTCCCCCCAATGTCCCCATGTGTCCCCCTGTCCCCCCAATGTCCCCATGTGTCCCCCTGTCCCCCCCTCACCGAGCAGATCCGACCCCAACCACAGCTCGAGCTGTGACCCCCACAATGTCCCCGCCCCCTACAGTGTCCCCTTGTCCCCCTGTCCCCCCAGTGTCCCCCGTGTCCCCCCCTCACCGAGCAGGTCCGACCCCAACCACAGCGCCAGGGCGTCGCCGGCGGCGGGCGGGAGGCGCAGCGCCCCCTGCAGGCGGCGCAGCAGCTCGGCGGCCGTGGGGCCGGGGGGCGGCTCCAGCGGCAGCGGCAGCGCCGACCCGTCCGGCAGGTACAGCAGGGCTGGGGGCGACGGGGGGCTGTGCGACCCCCCGGGACCCCCACGCATCCCCCGGGACCCCCACAGCTTCCCACACCCACCCCCAGGCTGACACACCCCCCCAACACGCACAGCCCCGGCCAGTCCGGCAGGTACAGCGGGGCTGGGGGCGACGCGGGGCGTGAGACCCCCACCCAGGGAACCACAAACCCACTCGGGACCCTCAAACCTGCACCGGGACCCCCACCCCCAGACTGACACAGCCCCGGGAACCACCCAGGGACAGACCCCAAGGACCCACGGGGGTCCCACGGCCACGCCCTCCCCTAGACCACCCCCAAAGGGTCCCACGCCCCCCACCCCGGGGGTCGCACGGTCCCCAAAGCGCCCCCGACCCCACCCAAGGGGTTCCCATGACCACGCCCACACCCGGACTCGCGGTCCCGCCCCCTCCCGTGGCCCCGCCCCCTTACCGGCGGCGCCCGGTGGGGCGGACGCGCCCTCCCCCTCCCCCTCCCCTTCCCCGTCCATGAGCGGGGTCACGGAGGGGTCACCGTGGGGTCACCGTGGGGTCACGATTCCGCGCGCTCCTCGCGCCGGTCCCGCGCGCGGGGCGGAAGCGCCACGGGTGGGCGGAGGGGGCGGGGCCTCTGGGGGTGACGTCATTGCGAGGGCGGGGACCGAGGGAGGGGGCGGCGCCCCCTGGCGGAGGGGAGGGCTGGGACTCCCCCCGGGGGGAAGTTGGGGGGTCCCGGGGGGGTCCCGGGGGGTCCCGGGGGCGGCGCAGGAAGAGGCGGAGCCGCTGTACGAAGTATAGAACCGTGTATTCCTCTGTGCGCGGCGGGGGGGCGGCCCGGGGGGGCTCGGAGGGATTCGGGGGGGTTTTTGGGGGGTCCCGGTAGGACCCCGGGGGGGTCCCGACGCCAATCGGGGCTCTCGAAATTAAAAAATAAACCCAAAGAAATACCCGGGGAGGGGGCGAAGGGGGGGGCGGTAAAAAACCGATCCGAGGTTGGGAGGGGGGCGGTTTGGGGAGGGGGTTCCCGCGCCCCTCTCGGGAGAGAGGAGGGGTCCCGCACCCCTCGCGGGGGGGTCCCGCGCGCCCCCCGCGGCCCCCCCCCCCCAGCGCGCCGCCCCCCGTTCCCGCGGCGGGGTCGGGGGGGGACACAGACACAGAGAGACCACAGAGGCGCCCCCCGCTGCGGCGGGGTCGGGGGGTTCGGGGGGGGCGGGGCGGACAGGTGACATCCCCCCGGGGGTGGCGGCGGTGGGGGGAGGGGGTGTCGGGGGGACACGCGTGGAGATCCCCCCCCCCCTCACACGTAGTACTCCTTGTCCTTGTTGCGCCGCGCTTTGCCCGGCGCCTTGGGGGGCGCGGGCGCCGCTTTCTCCTTGGGGGTCCCGGCGGGCGGGGTCGGGGACGCGGCTCCGGGAGCCCCTCCCGGGCCCCCCCCGGGCGCGGCGGGGGCGGCCCCGATGTAGTGGCGGCTCTGGTCCACCTGGTAGGAGCCCTCGTCGCGGTTGCGGTACTTGTACATGGCGTAGAGCAGGATGAGGATGCAGAGCGCGGCGGCCGCCACGATGCCGACCACCATGCCGGTGGTGCCGCCCGCCTCCCGCACCACCTCCACCGCTCCGGGCGCGGCTGTGGGGGGCACGGGGGGGCGCCGGGTCACGGGAGGCGCCGAGCCCCCCCCGCGCCGCCCCCCGCCCGCTCCCTCCCGCGGGTGCCGCTCGCCCGCCGGCACCAGCCCGGGCGGAGCCGCCCCCGCCACCGTGGGCTCGGTCCCGGCGCCTCGGGGCGCGGCCGTGGCCGCTGGGGGGGCGGCGGCTTCGGGGCTCCCCCCGCCCCCCAGCCCCGCGAAGTCCTCGTCGTCGGCCGGCGGCTGCTCGGGGCCGGGAGCGTGGCCGGGGTCGGGGTCGGGGTCCGCCGCCTCCCCCGAGGCGAAGCCCGAGGGCTCGTCGCAGTCGGGGCCGCAGCCCGGAGGGGCGCGGGGGGCGGCGGGGGGCGCGGGGGGGCCCGGGGACGCCGGCAGCACCAGCTCCCCGCCTGCGGAGACAGAAAGGGGACGGGGGGGGGGACCCCCGTCAGCCCCCGCCGCCGCGCCCCGCTGCGCCCCCCGACCCCCCCCCCGCCGCCTCCGCGCCAGCTCCGCTCTAGGTTACTTTTCTTTTCTTTTTTTTTTTTTTGCATTTTTAGCTAATTCCGCTACTTTTTTTTTTTTTTTTTTTTTTTCTCGGTTTTTTCGTTTTTTTTTTTTTTTTTTTTTTTTTTTTTTTTTTTTTTTTTTTAAGAGCAAACCGCGGCGCTGCCGTCAACTTACATCGCGGGATGGGGCCGGGTGATTTTAGCGTGGAGGAAAAAGAAATTGCAGGAAGGAAGGGAAAGCACACAAAAAACGAGAGAAAGAGAAAAAAGAGAAAAAAAGAACAAAAAGAAAAGAAGAGAAGAGACACTCGGTGAGAAGGTGCCGCGGCCACCCCTGCGGCGCCAGCGCCCGGCCCCGGCCGGCCCCGGCCACCGCCGGCCACCACTGGCCACCGGCCCCCGGCCATCAGCCACCGGCCACTGGCCTTGGATCCATCCGTCCATCCAGCCATCCGTCCATGAAACAACTGTCCATCCCTAAATCCATCCATGGATCCTTGAATCCATCCTTGAATCCTTCCATCCATCATCCATCCCTCCATCCATCTGTCCATCCATCCATCCATGAAAAATCTGTCCATCCATCTGTCCATCCATGGATCCTTAAATCCATCCTTGAATCCATCCTTGAATCCATCCATCCATCCATCTGTCTATCCATCATCCATCCATCCATCCGCCCGTCCATCCATCCAGCCATCCATCCATCCATCCATCATCCCTCCATCCATCATCCATCCATCCATCATCCATCATCCATCATCCATCATCCATCCATCCATCCATGAATCATCTGTCCATCCCTAAATCCATCCATGGATCCTTAAATCCATCCTTGAATCCATCCTTGAATCCATCCATCCATCCATCTATCAATCCCTAAATCCAGCTGTGTCCATCCAATCCTGATCCATGTGTCCATCTGTCTTTGATTCCATCCATCCTTGAATCCCTGGGTTCAGTGATCCAACCATCCATCCATCCATCCATCCATCCATCCATCCATCCAGCTGTCCATCCATCCAGCCATCCATCTGTCTGTCCCTCTGCCCTGCCCTACAGCCGGCCATCCATGTGGCCATCTGGGCATCCCTGTGTCCATCCTGCCAGCCTTAAATTCATCCGTCCATCCTTCTGTCCATCCATCCATCCATCCATCCATCCATCCATCCATCCATCCATCCTTCCATCTGTCCATCCGTCCATCCATCCATCTGTCCATCCATCCATCCTTCCTTCTGTCCATCCATCCATCCATCCATCCATCCATCCGTCCATCCGTCCATCCGTCCATCCTTGAATCCATCTATCTGTCCATTCATCCCTCTGTCCATCCATCCCTAAATCCCCCCCTGCAGCCACCTGGCCACGTGTTTGTCCACCCTCAGATCCAGCATCTGACTTGTGTCCATCCATCCTTGTGTCCATCCATCCTTGTGTCCATCCATCCATTCTTGAACCCTTCCAGCCAGCCCTGTGTCCATCTGTCCGTCCATCCGTCCAGCTCTCAACGGACCCACCCATTCACCGTGTGTCCGTCTGTCCATCCGCCCATCCAGCCCAAAATCCATCCGTGCGTCCACCCATCCTCAGACCTCTGTGTCCATCCGTCCTCGAATCCAGCCAGCCCACAGGCATCCAACTGTCTGTCCGTGTGTCCGTCCATGCCTGGCTCCAGCCAGCCTCGGACTCATCCGCCTGTCCTTGTGTCCGTCCCCATCCCCGTCCATCCATCCATCCAGAGTCCACTGTCCATCAGTGTCCATCCACTGTCCATCCACCATCCGTCCACTGTCCGTCCGTTGTCCGTCCGTTGTCCGTCTGTCTGTCCCCCGCTCCTCCCCCCTTCCCCTGACCGCTGCCTCCCCTCCCCCACAAGTGGGGTCTTGGGGGACCAGAGTGTCCTGGGGACACCTGTGGGGGGACACCCAGGTGTCCGGGGGGGACACCTGTGGGTGCCGGGGCGGGACACACCTGGGTGTCCAGGTGACAGCTCTGGGTGCCAGGTGAGGCCCCAGATGTCCGGGGGGGTGTCCAGGTGACACCCGGGGTGTCGGGGGGTGTCACCGTGTGACACCGGGGGTGGGGGAGGGTCCTCGCCGAGGTCCAGGTGGCAGCACAGGTGTGACAGTGTCACGGGGGGGTGACCCCAGACTGGGGGGGGTCCTCCCTGTCTGTCCGAGTGTCCGAATGTCCAAGCGTCCGAGTGTCCGTCCGTCAGGGGAAGCAGGGGTGGGGGCGGGGCTTGCACGGCCCCCCGGGCTCAGGTGTGTGCTCGGAATGGGCGGGAACACCTGTGCAGGTGGGGGGCGGGGCCACAGGTGAGGGGCGGAGCCACAGGTGGGAGGGCGTGTGCAAGGGGGGGCACCTCGGTGTGCGGGCGGCTGCAGCTGAGGGGCAGGTGTGAGTGTGAGTTCAGGTGTGTGTGCACACCTGTGTCTGTGTGTGTGTGTGTGTGAGCAGCTCCTGTCCAGGTGTGTGTGAACAATTCAGGTGTGTACGCACCTTCCAGGTATGTGTGTGTGTGTGCACCTGTCCAGGTGTGTGTGAACAGCTCAGGTGTGTGCACACCTGTCTAGGGGGGTGGGTGTGTGTACACCTGTCCAGGTGTGTGTGTGTAGGTGTGTGTGTGTGTCTATGTGCACACCTGTCCAGGTGTACATGAACAGTTCAGGTGTGTGCTTACCTGTGCAGATATGTGTGTGTGTGTGTGCACACCTGTCCAGGTGTGTGCGAACAGCTCAGGTGTGTGCGCACCTGTCCAGGTGTGTGTGTGTGTGTGTGCACCTGTCCAGGGGTGTGTGTGTGTACACACCTTTCCAGGTGTGTATGTCTGTGTCTGTGTGTGCGCACACCTGTCCAGGTGTGTGAACAGCTCAGGTGTGTGCACACCTGTCCAGGGTGTGTGTGTGTGTGTGTGTGTGCACCTGTCCAGGTGTGTGTGTGTACCTGTCCATGTGTGTGTGTGTAGGTGTGTCTATGTGCACACCTGTCCAGAGGTGTGTGTGTGTTCACCTGTCCAGGTGTGTGTGTGTAGGTGTGTCTTTGTGCACACCTGTCCAGAGGTGTGTGTGTGTGCACCTGTCCAGGTGTGTGTGTGTAGGTGTGTCTATGTGCACACCTGTCCAGGTGTGTGTTAACAGCTCAGGTGTGTGCACTCCTATCCAGGTGTGTGTGTGTGCGTGTGCACACCTGTCCAGGTGTGTGTGAACAGCTCCCGTACCTGCGTGTCCCCCTGCCGTGAGCAGCCTGGCACGTTCCCTGCTCACACGCGTGTGCAACACCCCCGCCCCACCCCCCGCCACACACACACCTGTGCGGGGGAGGTGGGGAAGAGCCCCGGGCTCCGCGGCCGTGCCACACGCGCGTGCCCGGGGCCCCGGAGCAGCACCCACCTGTGCCCGGCTCACACTCCTCCAGGTCCTCGTCATCGCTCGGACACTCGGCCGAGGCCACCAGCAGATCGTCCGTGTTCTGGGGGGGGGGGAAACACACCAGGGGGGGTCAATGCAGGGCCTGGGGACCCCCAAACTCCCCTCCCCCCCTCCCCCAGAGACCCCAATTGGGGGGAGGGGGCGGTGTCAGGGGTCACCTGAGCGCAGCCAGGTGTTTGAGGGTGGCCCCTCCCACAGAGCCCCCCCTCAGCCTCCCACACTGCCCCTCCCCCATATCCAGCCCTTGGGGGGGACCCTCCCTCAACCCATACCCGCCCCCCCCCCCAAAATGTCCCCCTTCCCCATTTACCTGTGCCCCCAAAACCCCGCCCACCCCTCACCTTCCCCGGCTTTACCTGGGCGACAGTGTCGCGCAGGGTGGGCGAGCGCCCGCGGCGGGTGGTGGTGGTGGCCATGGTGGTGGTGGTCTCCATGATGGTGGTGGCCATGTCGGGGGGCGCGGGGGTGGCGCCGGGGGGCGCGGGGGGCGGGGGGGGGTCCCCCACGAGCCGCAGGTCCCCCTCGAGCCGCACGCGGGGGTGTCCCTCGGCCGCCAGCGCCAGCAGCTTCAGCCCGTTGTAGTAGAGCCCCGAGAGCTGCCCCTGGAAGGGGCGGCCGCGGTCCCGGCCCCCCACCCGCACGCGCGCCTGGCTGTTGAAGATGGTCAGCTGCCGGCCTGGGGGGGAGAGGGGGGGCTCGCACACCTGGCACACCTGGCAGCGGCTCACCTGTGTCACCTGGCTCACCTGTGTCACCTGTGTCACCTGTGCTACCCTGCCATTGTAACCCTGACACTGTCACCTCACCCACATGTGTCCCCCTGGCTGTTGGAGAGGGGCAGCTGCCGGCCTGGGGGGGAGAGGGGGGGCTCGCACACCTGGCAGTGGCTCACCTGTGTCACCTGTGTCACCTGGCTCACCTATGCTACCCTGCCATTGTAACCCTGACACTGTCACCTCACCCACACACATCTCCCGGCTGTTGAAGATGGTCAGCTGCCGGCCTGGGGGGGAGAGGCGGGGCTCGCACACCTGGCACACCTGGCAGTGGCTCACCTGTGTCACCTGTGTCACCTGTGCTATCCTGACATGGTCACCCTGACAGTGTCACCTCACCCACATGTGTCCCCCTGGCTGTTGGAGAGGGGCAGCTGCCGGCCTGGGGGGGAGAGGGGGGGCTCGCACACCTGGCAGCGCCTCACCTGTGTCACCTGTGTCACCTGTGTCACCTGGCTCACCTGTGTCACCTGTGCTACCCGACATGGTCACCCTGACACTGTCACCTTACCCACACACATCTCCCTGGCTGTTGAAGATGGTCAGCTGCCGGCCTGGGGGGAGAGGGGGTCCTCGCACACCTGGCACACCTGGCAGTGGCTCACCTGTGTCACCTGTGCTATCCTGACATGGTCACCCTGACAGTGTCACCCTCACCCACATGTGTCCCCCTGGCTGTTGGAGAGGGGCAGCTGCCGGCCTGGGGGGGAGAGGGGGGGCTCGCACACCTGGCAGCGCCTCACCTGTGTCACCTGTGTCACCTGGCTCACCTGTGTCACCTGTGCTATCCTGACATGGTCACCCTGACAGTGTCACCTCACCCACATGTGTCCCCCTGGCTGTTGAAGATGGTCAGCTGCCGGCCTGGGGGGGAGAGGGGGTCCTCGCACACCTGGCACACCTGGCACTGGCTCACCTGGCTCGCCCTGCCATTGTCACACCAGATGCGGTGCCACGAATGGAGGGGGCAGCTGCACACCTGGCACACCTGGCACACCTGGCACAGCCTTATCCCCACACCTGGCACAGCCCCACACTGCCCCACCTGCCTCGCCCTGCCACGCCCACCCCGCCACCATCCCCCGCCCTCACCCCCCCCACCTGGGGCACACCTGAGGCACACCTGGGTGTGCCTCGCACGAGGAGCAGGCCTGCCCCCCCCCCTCCCCCCACACCCCTACCACCCCCACCCCCCTTCCCCCCCCGGGCAGTTAAAGGGACCCCAACGCCCCCCCCGGCCCCCGGCTCCGCTCGGGCTCAATTCGGCCAATTTTGGGTCAGTTGGGGCGGGGGGGGAGGGGCAGGGGCCCTGCCGGGGCGGGGCCGGGGCGTGCGAGGGGCGTGCGAGGCTGGGGCGGCTCCTGTGCACACCTGGGCCTCCAGGGCAGACACACCTGTGCACCTTCCTCAAACACACCTGGCCCTGCTGCACACCTGGCCAACACCTGCTGCACACCTGCACTGGTGAACACCTGACCTGGTGCACACCTGGTGCACACCTGCTCTGGTGCGCACCTGCCCTTGTGCACAACTGGCCCTAGTAAACACCTGGCTCATACACCTGGCCCAGTGCACACCTGCCCTGGTGCGCACCTCGCACACACCCCAGCCTTGGTGCTCACCTGTCCTGTGCACACCTGGTGCCACAGCTCAGACCTGGTGCGCACCTGGCGCACACCTGGCACACACCTGGCGCGCACCTGGGGCAACACCTGGTGCACACCTGGCGCACACCCCAGCCACGGCGCACACCTGGTGCACATCTCGGCCATGGTGCTCACCTGGTGCATACCTGGCACACACCTGGTGCACACCCCAGCCATGGCGCACACCTGGTGCACATCTCGGCCATGGTGCTCACCTGGTGCATACCTGGCACGCACCTGGTGCACGCCCCAGCCATGGTGCACACCTGGTGCGCACCTGTCCTGTGCACACCTGGCGCAGCCCCGGCCCCAGGCAGTCCCCTGGGCAGGTGGGGTTAGGGGGTTTTTAGCGGGTTTATGCGGCTTTAGGGGGGCTCTGGGCTCAGCGCGGTTTAGGGGGGCCGTTAGGTGCGTTAGCGTCCCTTTAACCAGGTAATGAGGGGGCGGGGCAGGGGCTGGCCCCTCCCCCAACACCTGGGGTCCCTCCCCGGACACCTGGGGGTCCCTGGACAACGGGGTCCTCTGGGACGTGGCTCCTGGACACCTGCGGGGCCCAGGTGCTGCAACCCCCAAAAGATCGGGGGTCCCAAAATGCCGGGATCCCCAAAACACCTGGGACCCCCAAACAGGTGGGTCCCGCACACCCGAGTCCCCCACACTCCGGGGTGCCCAGGTGCGGCGGCGCCCAGGTGTCGGAGCCTCCAGGTGTTGGGGGGGGGGTCCCAGACACTCTCCCCAAAATCAGCGGGTTCCAGACACCTGGGACCCCGAAATCCTCTGGGTCCCGGCCACAGCGGGGGTGCCCAGGTGTTGGGGGCGGGGTGTGCCCAGGTGTTGGGGAGGGGGGGTTGCCCAGGTGCGGGGAGGGTGCCCAGGTGTGGGGGGCGCTCGCTGCCGTTACCTTTGTCGAGCAGCCACTCATCGACCACCCGCCCCAGGCGGAAGGGGATGCGCTGCCGCGCCAGCGCCAGCCGCTCGCTGTCCCCGCTGCCTTCGGAGGGAGGAGAAGAGCGTTACGGGGACACGGGGCCGGGCACGGGGACACCGGCAGGGCGGTGGCAGCGCGGCGCCGGGGGCGGCGGGGGCATCAGCGGTGGCGTCACGGCGGTGTCACCACCATCGGCGTCACCATGGTGGGACCATGGTCTCGGCGGCATCAGTGGTGTCACCACGGTGGGGTCGTGGCTTTGACCATCGGTGTCACCATGGTGGGACCGTGGTCTCATTGTTGGTGGCACTCTTGGTGTCACCATCAATGTCACCGCGGTGGGACCAAGGTCTCATCGTTAATGGCACTCTTGGTGTCACCATCAGTGTCACCGTGGTGGGACCGCGGTCTCATCGTTAATGGCACTCTTGGTGTCACCATCAGTGTCACCATGGTGGGACCGCGGTCTCATTGTTGGTGGCACTCTTGGTGTCACCATCAGTGTCACCGTGGTGGGACCGCAGTCTCATCGTTAATGGCACTCTTGGTGTCGCCATCAGTGTCACTGTGGTGGGGACCGCGGTCTCAGCGGTGGTCTCAGTGGTGTCACCACAGTGGGGTCATGGCCTTGATGCTGGTGTCACCATCGGCGTCACCATGTGGGACCAAGGTCTGGCCATTGGTGTCACCATTGGTGTCACCATGGTGGACCAAGGTCTCATTGTTAGTGGCACTCTTGGTGTTACCATCAGTGTCACTGTGGTGGGGGACCGTGGTCTGGCCACTGGTGTCATTATTGGTGGTCACCATGGTGGGACTGTGGTCTCATTGTTAGTGGCGTCATGGTGACCATCAATGTCACCATGATGGGACCATGGTCTGGCCATTGGTGTCACCATCAGCGTCACCATGGTGGGACCAAGGTCTCATCGTTAGTGGCATCATTGGTGTCACCATCAATGTCAACATGATGGGACCATAGTCTGGCCATTGGTGTCACCATCAGCATCATGGTGGGACCACTGTCTCAGCAGCGTCAGTGGTATCACCACGGTGGGGTCATGACCTTGATGTTGGTGTCACCATTGGTGTCACCATGGTGGGGACCATGGTCTGGCCATTGGTGTCACCATCAGCGTCACCGTGGTGGGACCAAGGTCTCATCGTTAGTGGCATCATTGGTGTCACCATCAATGTCACCATGGTGGGACCATGGTCTGGCCATTGGTGCCACCATCAGCGTCAGCGCGGTGGGACCGTGTTCTCATCGTTAGTGCCACTCTTGGTGTCACCACGGTGGGACCGTGGTCTGGCCATTGGTGTCACCATCAATGTCATCATGGTGGGACCGTGTTCTCATCATTAGTGGCATCATCAGCATAACCAAGATGGGACCATGGTCTGGCCATTGGTGTCACCATTGTTGTCACCATGGTGGGACCATGGCCTGGCCATTGGTGTCACCATCAGTGTCACTGTGGTGGGACCATGGTCTCATCGTTAGTGGCATCATTGGTGTCACCATCCGTGTCACTATGGTGGGACCGTGACCCCATCCTTAGTGGCACCACTGCTGTCACCATGGAGGCACCGTGGTCCTGCCACTGTTGTCACCACCAGCATCATCAATGGCAATGTTTATGGCAGCTGAATGTGGCCACATTGTCACCATGACGTGACCATGACCTCATCACTGGTGGCACCATCCCTGTCACCATCAGCACCGACCATGACGGGGGTCGTGGTGTCACCATTAGTGGCCACCACGGTGGGACCGTGGCACAACCACCATGTTGCCCTTTGGTGCCACCACCCACGGTGGTGTCACCATCAGTGTCCCTGCAGCCGTGACCGTGGTGTCACCATCAGTGTCCCCGCAGCCGTGACACTCCTGCTGATGTCCCCAGCCCCGGCCATGGTGTCACCAGGGGGTGGGGGTGGCCCTTGGGGGGGTTTACGTGGCCTTTAGGGGGGGCATTAGCGGGGGGGGAGGTGGCCATGGGACCCCTCGTTTAGCGCTGCCTCGTTAGTGCCCTCGTTAGGGGGGGGCTCTGGGGGGGCTGCAGGTGCCATCAGGGGTGTCCTGGGCTGTCCTGGTGGCACCCCAAGGTGCTTTTGGGGTGTCCTGCGGTGTCCCAAGCACCTGGGGGGACCCTGGGGTGTCCGAAGGTGCACGGGGGGGCTCTGGGGGGGCTGCAGGTGCCATCAGGGGTGTCCTGGGCTGTCCTGGTGGCACCCCAAGGTGCTTTTGGGGTGTCCTGCGGTGTCCGAAGGTGCCACGGGGGGGCTCTGGGGGGCTCTGGGGTGTCCCAGGGTGTCCCCGAGCACCCTGAGGTGCCTCGGGGTGTCCTGTGGTGTCCCTGTGGTGCCTGAAGGTGCCTTAGGGACACCCTTGGGGGTGTCCCCAAGCACCTGAGGTGTCCCTTGGGTGTCTGTGGGAGCCCTGAGGGGTACCTGGGGAGGGGTCTGCAAGAGCTCTGGAGGTACCTGGGCAGTACCTGAGGGGTCTGTGAGAGCCCTGGGTCTACCTGGGAACACCTGAGGGGGTCCACAGGAGCCCTGGGGGTACCTGGGTGATACCTGAGGGGTCTGTGAGAGCCCTGGGGCTACCTGGGGAACACCTGCAGGGTCTGCAGGAGCCCTGGGACTACCTGGGGAACACCTGGGGGGGTCCACAGGAGCCCTGGGGGTACCTGGGCAATACCTGAGGGGTCTGTGAGAGCCCTGGGGGTACCCGGGGAACACCTGGGGGGTACCTGGGCGATACCTGAAGCATCTTGTGAGAGCCCTGGGGCTACTTCAGGAACCACCTGGGGGGGGTCCACAGGAGCCCTGGGGGTACCTGGGTGATACCTGAGGGGTTTGTGAGAGCCCTGGGTCTACCTGGGGAACACCTGGGTGGGTCCACAGGAGCCCTGGGGGCTACTTCAGGAACACCTGGGGGTTACCTGGGCGATACCTGAGGCATCTGTGATAGCCCTGGGGCTACCTGGGGAACACCTGGAGGGGTCCACAGGAGCCCTGGGGTTACCTGGGTGATACCTGAGGGGTCTGTGAGAGCCCTGGGGCTACTTCAGGAACACCTGAGGGATCCGCAGGAGCCCTGGGGGTACCTGAGGGCTACCTGGGGAACACCATAGAGGTCCACAGGAGCCCCCCGGGGAACACCTGGGCGATACCTTGGTGGAGGGGGGGGGGGGTGGTGTCTCCTGGGGGGCCCCCTGGGGTGCCCGGGTGTGTGGCAGGTGGGGTGGTACCTGGCGGGTAGCGCTCGTGCAGGGGCCGCCGTCCACCTGGAGCGTGGCGTTGCCGCCGCTGCGCGTGAAGCGGACGACGTGGAAGCGCCCGTCGCTGACGGCCGCCCCCCGCTCCTCCAGCGCGATGTCCTCGGTGCCCACGTTGAACAGGACCCCCACGGCCCCCTGCACCTGGGAAGGGGTGGGGGGGGAGCACCCGTGGGGTGCCTCTGCACCCCACCCCACCCCTCCTCATCCTCAGGGGATGACCCCCCCCACCCCCTCTGCCCCCCCTGCACCCCGATTGTGTCCCTGTGTAGGGTGAGGAAATGGCCAAGCCTGAAACCGACCCCCCCCCCCAGGCCCCAATTTTTTGCCCAATTTCTGCCTCAATTCTACCCCAAATTTTTGCCCAATTTTATCCCAATTTTACCCTAATTTTTTTGCCCAATTCTACCCCAAATTTTTGCCCAATTTTACCCCAATTTTTTGCCCAATTCTACCCCAAATTTTTGCCCATTTTTACCCCAATTTTTTGCCCAATTTTACCCCCATTTTATCCCATTTTTTGCCCAATTTTTGCCCAATTCTACCCCAATTTTTCCCCAATTTTACCCCATTTGCTTGCCCAATTTTACCCCAAATTTTTGCCCAATTCTACCCCAAATTTTTGCCCAATTTTACCCCAATTTTTTGCCCAATTCTACCCCAAATTTTTGCTCACTTTAACCCCAATTTTTTTGCCCAATTTTATGACAATTTTTTGCCCATTTTTACCCCAATTTTTGCCTCTCCTCCCTTACAATGTGGAGCTGCAGGAAGCCCCCCAGACCCTCTAAACCCCCAGACCCCAATAAACCCCCAGACCCCCTAAACCCCCAGACCCCTTAAACCCCCGGACTCTCCTGTACCCCCAGCCCCTCCCAGCCCCTCCCAGCCCCCCCAGAACCCCCGTACCCCAATTTTACCCCCCCATCCCTTACGATGTGGAGCTGCAGGAAGTCCCCGAGCCCGGCGGCGCTCTCCACCCGCAGCAGCACCGCGTCGCGCTGCCGGGTGCTGAAGCCCAGGGCCAGGCGGTCGGCGCGGGTGCTGGGCCGGTCATTGGGGGGCCACGTGTAGGTGATCAGGGCCCCCCCCTTGCCGAAAATGTAGGTGGTGCCCGCTGGGGGAGGGGACAGAGAGAGAGAAATGGGGGAGTCAGGGGGGCAACTGGAGGGTGGGGAGGGGGCAGCCAGGATTCTGTGGGGGGGGGGTTGGGGGGCTCAGGGTTGGGGGGGTGGCTCCTGGAGTCACCCTGATTTTGGGGGGGGGGGGTCGTAGAGTTTTGGGGGGGTGTGGGAGTTGGTGTTTGAGTGAAGGGGGCGGAGCCTGGAATTTGGGGGGATGGCGGCACCTGGGGGGGGTCCAGGAGGGACCCCCAGAGTGTGGGGGTGACCTGGAATCTGGGGGAGGGGTCCGCAGCGTTTATGAATTTGGGGGGGGGCACTGAGGGGCACTGAGGGACAGGGAAGGCTCCAACACTGAGGTGGGGGGGACCCTGGAGGTCCTTGGGGGGAAACTTCTGAATTTGGGGGGGGGGCTGTGGGAGCACCAGGACCCCCCCCAATGTCTGGGGGTCCCTCGTGTGTCCCCCCCACCACGGCCTTGCACGAGGATCTGGCCTTGCACGAGGGCTCAGTGCGCACAAACACGGAGACAAACACACCCAGGCACACCCAGGCACACCCCAAACAGCCAAAAATCACCAAAAAACGCCAAAAAATGCCAAAAACCGCCTAAAAACTCCCAAAAAAAACCCTAAAACCACCCCAAAACCACCCCCCCAAACCACCCAGCCAGAGGCGTGTGCACACTCGTGACACACCCCCACCCCCAGCCTTGCACACGCGTGTGCAGGGACACGGACACACGGGGGGCGGGGGGGGCCACAGGACCCCACAGGGCCCCCCCGAACCCCGCCCGCAGGAGGAGGAGGAGGAGGAAGGGGAGGAAGGTGAGAAGGAGGAGGAGGAGGAGGGGGAGCAGGAAGAGGGGGAGGAAGGCTGCTCCAGGTTCCCAAGGCAGTGAGGAGGAGGAGGAAGAGGAAGAGGAGGTGAGAGGGGAGGAAGAGGAGGAGGAGGAGGAGGAGGAGGAGGAGGAGGAGGAGGAGGAGGAGGAGGAGGAGGAGGAGGAGGAGGAGGAGGAAGGCCAGCTGGAGTTCCCGGGAGGGAGGAGAAGGAGGAAGAAGAGGAGGAGCAGGAGGAGGAGAAGGAGGAGGAAGAGGGGGAGGATGAAGGCTGTCCCAGGTTCCCAAGGCAGTGAGGAGGAGGAGGGGGGAGGAGAGGAAAAGGAGGAGGAAGAGGGAGGAGGAGGTGATGGAGAAGGAGGAGGAAGAGGGGGAGGAAGGCCATCTGTGTCCCTGTCATCGTGAAGAGGAAGTTGAGGGAGCCTGAGGCTGAGACAGAGGATGAGGAGGAGGAGGAGGAGGATGATGATGAGGAGGAAGATGATGATGATGAAGGTTTTTGGGGTCCTGTGAAGACGAGGAAAGGGAAGGCTGATGAGGAGGATGAGGAAGGGCCAGGGTGATGAAGGCTCACTGAGGTGAGGAAGGCCTGGCGGATGGCCATGGGAGGGAGGAGGAGGATGAAGGTGATGATGTTGAGGGTGATGAAGGCTCATTGTGGTGCCCAGGACGTGAGGAAGGCGATGGGGAGGATGAGGAGGAGGAGGATGAGTGGGATGAAGAGGAGCATGAGGGTGATGATGAAGGCTCACCACGGCGCACGTGGTTGGATGGCAATGGGGAGGATGAGAAGGCTGAGGATGAGGATGATGAAGGTGAGGATGATGATGATGAGGAAGGTGAGGATGAGGATGATGAAGGTAAGGATGAGGATGATGAAGGCTCACCATGGTGTCCACAGGGTGAGGAAGGGCCCGCAGGTAGTGGCAATGGGGAGGATGGGGATGAGGATGAGGATGAGGAGGAAGGTGAGGGTGAGGATGAAGATGATGATGATGAGGAAGGCAATGAGGACAAGGAGGCTCAGGAAGGCTCACCCAGGTGAGGAAGGGTGCGCGGTTGATGGCGATTGGGGGAGGGATGAGGATGAAGATGAGGATGAGGATGAGGATGATAAGGATGATGAGGAAGGTGGATGATGATGAGGAGGAGGACGAGGATGATGAAGAAGGTGAGGAAGAGGATGATGAGGAGGATGAGGAAGGATCACTGTGGTGCCCACGGGTGAGGTTGATGGTGATGGGGAGGATGATGAGGATGATGAGGAAGGTGAGGATAAGGATGATGATGATGAGGATGATGAGGAAGGTGATGATCAGGAGGAGGATGAGGAGGCTGAGGAAGGTGAGGATGATGATGAGGATGAGGAAGGTGAGGATAAGGATGATGATGATGATGATGAGGATGATGATGAGAGGAAGGTGAGGAAGATGATGAGGGTGATGAGGAGGATGAGGATGAGGAGGAAGAAGGTGAGGATGGTGAGGAAGATGAGGGTGCTGAGGAAGGCTCACCATGGTGCCCACGGGGTGAGGAAGGGCACGCAGTTGATGAGATGAGGATGAGGAGGAAGGTGAGAATGAAGAAGGTGAGGATGAGGATGAAGAAGGTGAGGATAAGATGATGATGATGAGGATGATGAAGATGATGATGATGAAGGTAAGGATGGTGAGGAAGATGATGAGGATGATGAGGAGGATTATGAGGAGGATGATGATGATGATGATAAGGAAGGTAAGCAAGATGAGGACAAGGAGGCTGAGGAAGGTGAGGATGATGATGATTGATGAGGATGGTGAGGATGAGGAGGCTGAGGAAGGCTCACCGTGGTGCCCATGGGTGAGGAAGGCGAGCAGTTGATGGTGATATGGAGGATGAGGATGGGGATGAGGATGAGGATGATGATGATGAGGAAGGTGAGGAAGGTGAGGATGAGGATGATGAAGAAGGTGAGGGATGGTGAGGATGAGGAGGCTGAGGAAGGTGAGGATGATGATGATGAGGATGGTGAGGATGAGAAGGCTGAGGAAGGATGAAGAAAATGAGGAAGGTGAGGATGAGGATGATGAAGAAGGTGAGGAAGGTGAGGATGATGATGATGAGGAAGGTGAGGATGATGATGATGAGGAAGGTAAGGAAGATGAGGAAGATGAGGATGGTGAGGATGAGGAGGCGGAGGAAGGCTCACCGTGGTGCCCGCGGGTGAGGAAGGGCACGCGGTTGATTGAGGATGAGGATGAGGAGGCTGAGGAAGGTGAGGATGAGGATGATGAAGAAGGTGAGGAAGGTGAGGATGATGATGATGAGGAAGGTGAGGATGAGGAGGCGGAGGAAGGTGAGGATGAGGATGATGAAGAAGGTGAGGGAAGGTGAGGATGATGAAGAAGGTGAGGAAGGTGAGGATGAGGAGGCGGAGGAAGGCTCACCGTGGTGCCCGCGGGTGAGGAAGGGCGCGCGGTTGATGGCGATGGGGGCCGTGCCGTGCCGCCCGTGGAAATGGTTGCACGTGGTGGGTGGTCGAGAGGCTGGAGGAGACGCGGGCGGGGCGGGCGGGGGGCACCAGCACCCCCAGCACCCCCCAGCACCCCAGCGCCCCCAGCGCCAGCACCCCCAGCGCCCCGGGGCCCCCCCCGGCCCCCCATCGGCCCCTCAGCGACCCCCCCCCATCCGGCAGCGCCGGGGGGACCCCAGCGAGGGGGGGACCCCAAATGGGGGGAGGAGCCCCCAAATGGAGATGGAGGGAGGGGGGAGGGGAGATGGGGCAGCCCCCGAGTTTGGGGGAGGGGGGGGTGAGAGGAGTGGGGGGAGCCCCCAAATTGGGGGGGAGGAGGTGAAAGGAGTGGGGGGAACCCCAAAATTGGGGGTGAAAGAGGGGGGGAAACCCTCAAATTGGAGGGGTGGTGAATGGAGAGGAGGAAGCCCCAAAAAGGGGGTGGGGGTGGGGAGGGAGAGGGGACCCCCGAGATGGATGGAGGAGGGGATGGGGGAGCCCCCAAATGAGGGGGGGGAGCCCCAAATGAGGGGGGTGGAGGTGGGGGAAGGGGGAACCCCCAAAATGGGGAGGGGGTCGTGAAAGGAGAAGGGGGAGACTCCAAATGAGGGGAGGGGGCTGAAGGGAGAGGGTCAGACCCCCCAAATGGGGGTCTGGGAGGGGCTGAACCCCAAATGGGGGTGGGGGGGAGAGGAGGTGGGGGGCTCCTAAATTGGGGGGTGGAGGAAGGAGAGGGGGAGCCCCCAGTTAAAGGGGGGAGGGGTGACAGAGGGGGGGGGGGCCCAAAATGTGGGGCTGGAGGTGGAGAGAGGGAGGGGGGGGGCGTCCCCAAAAGGGGGGAGGGAGGAGGGTGAGACCCCAAAATGGGGGGTGCAGGGATTCAGAAAATCCGGGTGGGGGGGGGGGTCCGGGAAGGATCGAACCCCAAAATGGGGGGGAGTGGTGAAGGGGGGGGGGGTTGTGCCCCAAAAGGGGGTCTAGGGGGGTGCTGACCCCCGAAATGGGGCTGGGGGAGGGATGGAGAGCCCAAAATTGGGATGGGGGGGTGGGCGGGGGGCTTCAAATCAGCTCAAAAATGGGGAGGGGGGCGAGGGGGGGGGGCAGCCCCAGTTCAACCCGACCTGGAGTCGGGGAAACCCCCAAATCCCCCCGAACCTGGGCCCGGGGTCACCCCGGGGGGGTGGGGGGTGGGGGGTCCCCGGATCCCCCAAAATCCACCCACGGGGCTGGGGAGGGGCCCCGGATCACCCCGAAAATGGGGCTGGGGGAGGCCCTGAGAAACCCCCAAACCCCTCCCCTAAATAGGGCCGGGGGGGCCAAACCCCCCCTTAAATGGGGCTGGGGGAGGAAAATCCCCTAAATGGAACCGGGGGGGGGCCCAATCAGCCCAAGAGGGGCTGGGGGGGGGCAGCGAATCCCCCGAAAATGGGGCTGGTGGGGGGGGGAATCGCCCCAAAATGGGGCTGGGGGGGGGGATCGCCCAAATCTCCCCCTAAATCAGGGCTGGGGGGGCTCAAACGGCCCAAAATGGGGCTGGGGGGGGCGAATCCCCCCCCTAAAAAAGCGGCGGCGCCCCCAAAGGGCCCCGGGGGTCCCGACCCCCCCTGGGCTGCGGGGCCGGGGGGTCCCGAGCGCCCCCCCCGCGGGGGGTCTGGATCCCCCCCCCGGGGCTCAGCGCATGCGGGGGGGGGGCGCGGGGGGGCCCCGGGGCGGGGGGGGCCAGGGCGGGGGGGGCGCGGGGGGCGCTCAGAGGGGGTCGAGCATGGTCCGGATGTGGGGGGGGGAGGGGGGCTCGGGGGTGGGGGAGAGGGGGGGGGATGTGGGGCTGAAGGTGGGAGGAGGGAGGGGGGGGGATGGGGGATGCGGGATGTGGGGCAGGAGCGGGGGAGGGGGGGGGGGTCCGGAGGCGGTGGGGGGGGGGCAGGAGCGATGTGGGGCCGGGAAATGGGGCGGGGGGGGGATGCGGGTGGGGGTGGGGGCGATGTGGGACCGGGAAATGGGGGGGGGGGAGAGGATGCGGGATCGGGTGGGGGGGGGGGGCGATGTGGGGCGATGTGGGGCGGGGGGGGGGGGGAGGATGGGCGGTGTGGGGCGGAGGCCGGGGGCTGCGGGGAGGCTGAGGATGAGGATGGAGGATGGCGATGGGGATGAGGATGAGGATGAGGATGGAGGATGGCGATGGGGATGAAGCGGGGGCTGTGCCTGCCGGGGGGGCCGGTGTGGTGGGGGGGGCTCTGGCCTGGGCGGCGGCGGCGGCGGCGGCGCGGTGGGGCCCGAGGCTCGGTGGGGCCGGTGGGGCGGTGGGGCCGGTGGGGCGGTGGGCGCGGGCGGCCGTGGGGCGGCGGCGGCGGCGGCGGCGGCGGCGGCTGCTGCAGCGGGAGGGGCGGGGGCGGGGGAGGGGCGGGGGGAGGGGCCGGGGGGGGAGGGGCCACGCGCGACCCACGAGGGGGAACCCACGGACCCCCCGGCGGGGGGCGGGGGCAGCCCCACAGAGCCCCCCCCCCCCCCACCCCGAGCATCCGCGGAGCCCCCGCGGGGGACCCCCCAGGGCGACAATCGGGGGTGGGGGCGGCCCCGCCGAGCCCCCCCCCCCCCCCCACCCCCGAGCCCTCGCGGGTGCTCCGGGACACGCGCGGGTGGCCCCACGGGGACCCACGGCGGTGTCACCACGGCGGTGTCACCACCCCCCCAACCTCCGCCCCACCGCGGTGTCCCCACAGCCCGTCCTGCCCCCCCACCGTGTCCCCACTCAGGTGTGCCTGGGACTCACCTGGAGGGCGGGGGCACACGGAGCGGACACGGAGGGGACATCGGGGGAGGACACGGCCCCCCCCCCCCTGTGAGGGACACAGGTGCCCCCAGGTGCTGTCACCTGCCCCCCCCCCGTTAAGGGACACAGAGCCCCCTGGTGCGGGGGACGGGGTCACCTCGGCCGTGGGGGGGGACGCAGAGACCCCGTGCAAGGCTCAGGTGTGAGGGACACAGGTGAGACAGGTGAGACAGGTGACACGGGTGGCACGGGTGATTCGGGTGGCACGGGTGACACGGGTGGCACGGGTGACACGGGTGACACGGGTGGCACGGGTGACACCCGCGCTGCCACCTGCCCTCCCTCAAGGGCCGCGGGGGCACAAAGCAGTGACGGGGACACCTCGGGCGAGGGGACACCTGTCCTGTCCTGTCCCGCCTGGGGGTCACAAAGCCACGTCCCCCCCCCCCAGTGTGAGTGACACGCGTGTCCCCTGGCGGGGGGGACAGGAGCCCCCCGCCCCCTCTGCCGGCTCCTGGGGGGGGTCCTGGGCTCCTCCCGGTGTGGGGACCCCTGAGCCCCTTGTGTGTCCCCCGGAGCCATCCGTGCCCCTCTGAGGCCCCCAAATCCCCCCCTGGGACCCCCACTCAAATGGGGCAAAGCTGCCCCCCCCGAGCCCCCAAATCCCCCTGAGCCCCCAAATCCCCCTGAGCCCCCCCCACTCAAATGGGGCAAAGCTGCCCCCCCCGAGCCCCCCAAATCCCCCTGAGCCCCCAAATCCCCCCCTGGGACCCCCACTCAAATGGGGCAAAGCTGCCCCCCCTGAGCCCCCAAATCCCCCCGAGCCCCCCACTCAAACTGGGAAGAGCTGGCCCCCCTGAATCCCCTGAGCCTTCCTGAGCCCCCCAAATCCCCCCTGGCCCCAACTCAAACGGGGCAAACCTGCCCCCCCCCAAGCCCCCTGAGCCCCCCACTCAAAGGGGACACAGCTGCCCCCCTGAACCCCCTGAGACCCCCACTCAGACTGGGAGCAGCCTCCTCTGAGCCTTCCTGAGCCCCCCCACGCCCCTCAAATCCCTCCAAGCCCCCCCACTCAAAGTGGGAACAGCTTCCTGTGAGCCTTCCTGAGCCCCCCAAATCCCCCTGAGCCCCCCACTCAAAGAGGGCAAAGCCGCCCCCCCGAGCCCTCTGAGCCCCCCGAGCCCCCCACTCAGACTGGACACAGCTGCCCCCTCTGAGCCCCCTGAGTCTTCCTGAGCTCCCCTGGCCCCCAGATCCCCCCGAGCGCCCCAAGCCCCGTGAATTTCCCGAGCCCCCCGAGCCCCCCACTCAGACTGGGAACAGCCACCCCCCTGAGCCCCCCCCCGAGCCCCCGAGCCCCCCGGCCCCCCACTCACGCTCGGCGCAGCCGGCCCCCCCCGAAGGCCGTCATGCTGCAGTCGCAGGTGAAGCCGTCCCACTGCTGCAGGCAGACCCCCCCCGTGGGCACACGAGTCCTCGGCGCACGTCGTGCTGGGGCCTGGGGGAGGGGGGGCGCACCGGGCTCGTGGGGACCCCCCCGGCCTCCCCCAAACCCGGCCCAAGCGGTTTTGGGGGGAGGGGGGGGGGGGCTTTCCATGGGTGACCTTAAATCCCCACCTTTGTGCCCCGAGCACCCCCACCGGGGGCTGGGCACCCCCAACCCCCCCCCTCGGACAACACTTTGTGCCCCCATTCCCGCCCCCCCGCCCCAGACACCCCCCCAAAAAAAACCCGGACCCCAGTGCCCCTCGATGTCCCCTGTGCCCCCCGTGCCCCCCAATTCTCACTGTTGCAGCCCCCCCGCACATTCCCCCGCGTCCCAAAGCCCCCAGACCCCCCCCGCGCCCCCCAATTCTCACCATCCCAGCCCCCAGACCACCCATGTCCCCCCCCCGTGCCCCCCAATTCTCACCGTCCCAGCCCCCCCTGCACATTTCCGACATCCCAAAGCCCCCAGACCCCCCCGTGCCGCCCCCTCCTCACCGTCGCAGCCCCCCCTGCACATTCCCCACACCCTAAAGCCCCCAGACCCCCCCGTGCCGCCCCCTCCTCACCGTCGCAGCCCCCCCTGCACATTCCCCACACCCTAAAGCCCCCAGACCCCCCCGTGCCGCCCCCTCCTCACCGTCGCAGCCCCCCCCTGCACATTCCCCACACCCTAAAGCCCCCAGACCCCCCCGTGCCGCCCCCTCCTCACCGTCGCAGCCCCCCCTGCACATTCCCCACACCCTAAAGCCCCCAGACCCCCCCGTGCCCGCCCCCTCCTCACCGTCGCAGCCCCTCCTCACGTCCCCCACGCGTCTCAGCGCGTCCCCCAGCAGGTCGGGCAGGCGCCCGTTGAGGTCCAGCGAGGCCAGGCAGCCCCGGAAGCCCCCCCGCGAGGCCACCAGGCGCGGGAGGCGGCCCAGGAGCCCCGGGCTGACCCCCCCGACGTACAGCTCACCTGGGGGGGGGGCACGGGGGGGCGTCACCTGGGGGGCGCTGACCGCCCAGAACGGCCACTCCCCCCAACCCCCACCCCCCCGACCTGACCTGGTGGGGGTCGCGCTGAGGGGAGACCCCGCCCGTGGGGGGGTTGTTGTGCCACCCCCCGGTGTGCGGGGGGACACACCTGAGGGACACACCTTGGGGGGGTCATTGATGGGGGGAGTGGACACCCCATGGGTGCCCCACTGGGGTGACCCCCACCGTGCCCCCTCCCAGCCACCCGGGGGCCATCCCCACAGCTGTGCCCACACCCAGGTGTCCCCAGGTATGTCCCCAGGTGTGTCCCCAGGTATGTCCCAGGTGCCCCCAGGTGTGCCCTAGGTGTGTCCCTAGTGTCCCCCAGGTGTCCCCAGGTGTGTCCCCAGGTGTGTCCCAGGTGCCCCCAGGTGTGCCCCCAGGTGTGCCCCCAGGTGTCCCCCAGGTGTGTCCCCAGGTGTCTGGGGCTCTCACCCTTGAGCTGCAGCCCACGGGCCCCTTGCCCGTGCTGGGTCATGGGGTGCACATGGGTACCCACACACCTGTACCCTCCCCCAGCTGTCCCCCAGGTGTCCCAGGTGTGTCCCCAGGTGTGCCCCCAGGTGCCCCAGCTGTCCCCCAGGTGCCCCCAAGCTGTCCCTCAGCTGTCCCCCAGGTGGCCCCAGGTGTGTCCCAGGTGTCCGGGGCTCTCACCCTTGAGCTGCAGCCCACGAGACCCCTGCCCGTGCGTGTCCCCGGGTGCCCCCAGGTGCCCCCAGGTGTGTCTCCCCAGTATCCCCAGATGTCCCCCAGCTGTCCCCCAGGTGCCCCCAGGTGTTCCCAGGTGTCCCCCAGGTGTGTCCGGGGCTCTCACCCTTGAGCTGCAGGCCCGTGGGCCCCCCTGCCCGTGCTGGGTCATGGGGTGCACATGGGTACCCACACACCTGTACCCTCCCCCAGGTGCCCCAGGTGTTTTCCTAGCTGTCCCCCAGGTGTCCCCCAGGTGTGTCTGGGGCTCTCATCCTTGAGCTCCAGCCCGTGGGCCCCCTGCCCGTGCTGGGTCACGGGGTGCACATGGGTACCCACACACCTGTACCCTCCCCCAGGTGCCCCAGGTGTGTTCCTAGCTGTCCCCAGGTGTCCCCCAGGTATGTCCCAGGTCCCCCAGGTGCCCCAGGTGTGTTCCCAGCTGTCCCCCAGGTGTGGCCCCAGCTGTGTCCCAGGTGTCCCTCAGCTGTCTGTCCCCCAGGTGTGCCCCCAGGTGTGCCCCCAGGTGTGTCCGGGGCTCTCACCCTTGAGCTGCAGCCCGCGGGCCCCCTGCCCGTGCTGGGTCACGGGTGCATGTGGGTACCCACACACCTGTACCCTCCCCCAGGTGCCCCCAGGTGTCCCCAGATGTGTCCCCAGGTGCCCCAGGTGTGTTCCCAGCTGTCCCCCAGCTGTGTCCCAGGTGTCCCTCAGCTGTCTGTCCCCCAGCTGTCCCCCAGGTGCCCCCAGGTGCGTCCCCAGGTGTGTCCCCAGCTGTGTCCCAGGTGTCCCTCAGCTGTCTGTCCCCCAGGTGTGTCCCCAGGTGTGCCCCCAGGTGTCCGGGGCTCTCACCCTTGAGCTGCAGCCCGCGGGCCCCCTGCCCGTGCTGGGTCACGGGTCTCCCGTCCACGCGCAGCCCGTGCAGGGCCCCCCCCTCCCTGGCCACGGCCACCTCGTGCCAGCGCCCGTCGTGCAGCGGCTGCTCCGAGTTCCCCTTCATCAGCGAGGGGCCCTCGCCCAGGTCGAACACGTAGTGGATGTACCTGCAAGGGGAGGGGAGGGGGGCGTGGCCTCGTGGGGCGTGGCCTCGGGAAGGCGGGGACTCACCTGAGGGCAGGGGAACGCCCCCCACCCACCCACCCAATACAGGGCGTGTAACTGGGCTGGGGGTGTGGCCAAATGGTGGAGGTGTGGCCACAGTTGGGCGTGGTCGTTGTGGGCGTGGCCTGAGCCAAGAGGAGGGGCTTGCACCAAGAGGGTGGAGCCTAAGGCTGGGTGGGCACTGTGGGGTGGGGGGGGGGGTCCCTGAGGGCTGAGGGGGGGTCTCAAGGTCCCCAGGGGGATTTACGGGGTCCCCAGGACCTCCCTGGTGTCCCCAGGACATCCAGGAGATCCCCAGAAGGTTCAGGAGGTCCCCAGGTGGTTCCCGAGGTGCCCAGGACCTCCCTGGTGTCCCCAGGACGTCCAGGAGATCCCCAGAAGGTTCAGGAGGTCCCCAGGTGGTTCCCAAGGTCCCCAGATGGTTCCCGAGGTCCCCAGGACCTCCCGTGTGTCTCCAGGACATTCAGGAGATCCCCAGAAGGTTCAGGAGGTCCCCAGGTGGTTCCCGAGGTCCCCAGGACCTCCCTGGTGTCCCCAGCTGGTCCCTGACATCCCCAGGACGTCCCCAAGCGGCTCCCAAAATCCCCAAGACACCCCTGCCCCCCACACTTGCTCCCTGAGCTCCCCAGGTGCTCCCCAAGCACCCCACAGGCCTCCCCAAGACCCGTGAGGAGCTCCCCAGCAGTGGGAGCCCACCCACCCAAGACCCCCGAGGTCCCCAGGACCCCCCCTCACCCCTTGACCAGCTCGACCACCAGGAAGTCGGAGCCGCTGCCGCCGTTGAAGAGGATGAGGCCGTCGGGCGCCGTGGTCTTGAACTGGAAGAAGAGGTGGAAGGAGGCGAAGGCCTGGAGCGTGGCCAGCGCCACGTAGGAGCCGCGGCCCCCGAAGGCCACCGGGTCGGCCACGATGGCGCGGCGGCCGAAGCGGGCGTTGAGCTCGCAGGAGCTGATGTCGCCGTCGCGGCACAGGTCCAGGTAGGGCAGCCCGTTGAAGAGCAGCCCGCTGAGGTGGCCCAGGAAGTTGGAGGGCACCACGGCCAGGAAGCGCCGCTCGGTGACGATGCCGGTCTCGATGTTGTGGAACTCCAGGCGGGTGTGCGAGCCCGACAGCTGTCCTGGGGTGGCGGGGGGACACCGGGGCGGAGGGGGGGTCACCGGGAGTGTGAGGAGCCGTGGGTGTCACCTCACCATCATCCCATTCAGCCGTGGGCTGGTGGAGCTCCAGGCCACGTGCTGTGGTCTCACAGGGCTGGTGACCTCGTCCCCGTACACCCGTGTCCCCATGGACCTTCAGCCATGTCCCCATGGACCTCCAGCTATGTCACCATGGACCTGGTCACCTCATCCCCATGCACCCATGTCCCCATGGGCCTTCATCCCTGTCCTCCAAGGACCTTCATCCTTGTCCCAAGGAGCTTCATCCATGTCACATAGACCTGCTTCATCCCTGTCCCCATGGGTCTTCAGCCATGTCCTCATGGACCTGGTCACCTCATCCCTGTACACCCATGTCCCCACCAGGGACCTTCATCCCTGTCATCCCTGTCATCCCTGTCCCCATGGACCTTCATCCTTGTCCCAAGGACCTTCATCCCTGTCCCATCCCTGTCCCCATGGACCTTCATCCCTGTCCCATGGGCCTTCATCCCTGTCCCCATGGACCTTCTTCCATGTCACCATGGACCTTCTTCATCCCTGTCCCCATGGGTCTTCAGCCCTGTCCCCATGGACCTGGTCACCTCATCCCCGTGCACCCATGTCCCCACCGTGGACCTTCAGCCATGTCCTCATGGACCTTCATCCCTGTCCCCAAGGGCCTCCATCCCTGTCCCCACGGACCTGCAGCCCCACTGGACGCGTCCCCATGGACCTGAGCCCCCCGTGACCCCAGGAGCCCAGGCCAAGGCCCCCCCGCCCCGTCCCCGCGGTGTCACCTTCGACGGTGACGTTGTCCACGGCGAGCTGGAGGCTGCGCCCGCGCCGGGCCACCCGCACCGAGTGCCACTCGTTGTCATCCAGCCGCTGCCCCGCGAACAGCGTCTCGGGGCCCTTGCCTGGGGGCAGCGGGGACAGCAGGGACACCGGTGACACCGGGGACACCGGGGACACCAGGGACACCGGGGACACCGGGGACAGTGGGGACACCAGGGACACTGGTGACACCGGGGACAGTGGGGACACCAGGGACACTGGTGACACTGGGGACACTGGGAACAGCAGGGACAGCAGGGACAGGGGGACACCGGGGATACTGGGGACACCGGGGACAGCGGTGACACCGGGGACACCGGGGACACCAGGGACACCGGTGATACCGGGGACACTGGGGACAGCAGGGACACCAGGGACACCAGGGACACCGGGGACAGCAGGGACACCGGTGATACCGGGGACACTGGGGACAGCAGGGACACCAGGGACACCAGGGACACTGGTGACACCAGGGACACTGGGAACAGCAGGGACAGCACGGACAGGGGGACACCGGGGACACTGGGGACACCGGTGACACCGGGGACACCGGGGACACCAGGGACACTGAGGACACCAGGGACACCAGGGACAGGGGGACACCAGGGACACCAGGGACACACTGGGGACACTGGGGACGGCAGGGACACCAGGGACACTGGTGACACCGGGGACAGGGGGACACCGGGGACAGGGGGACACCAAGGACACTGGGGGACACCAGTGATGCCAGGGGACAGCAGTGACATCAGCAGACACTGGAGGGACACCACTGCCCCAGGGGACAATGAGACACCAGTGACACCAGGGGACACCACTGCACTGGTGACACCACGGCACTGGGGGACACGGCTGCAGCAGGGACTCTGGGTGACATCAGAGGACACCAGGTGACACTGAGGGACACCAGGTGACACCAGGGACTCTGGGTGACACCAGGACACCGTGACACCAGTGACCCCAGGGGACAGCACTATTCTAGGGACACTGGGCCACCAGTACGGGTGACACCGTAGCAGCCGGTGGCACTGGGTGGCACCGGGTGACACCAGACATCCACGGCCAGGTGACAACAGCTCAGGTGACAACCCGGGGACACGGCTCAGGTGTGAACCCTGAACCCCAAACACACCTGTGCACCTCAGGAGGGGGTCCCTGCCCTTGGGGGGGTCAGGAGGGGTCTGGGGGTCCCTGTGGAGCCTTTGGGGTGTCCCAGGGGGATCCAGGTGACACCGGGGACTGTCCCCAGATGTCCCCAAGGTGTGTCCCAAGGGGGTGTTCAGGGGTGTTCATGGGGGGGTTGGGGGGTGTCTCGGGGGTGGGGTTGGGGGTGTCCCGGGGATGTCCCGGGGGGGGTTGGGGGGTTCGGGGGTGTCCCGGGGGTGGGATTGGGGGTGTCCCGGGGGTGTCCCGGGGGGGGTTCGGGGGTGTCCCGGGGGTGTCCCCGGGCGGGGGTGGCACTTACTGGGGTGACAGCCCACGCGGACACAGTCTGGGGAGAGAAGAGACGGGTCAGGCCCTTCGCAGCCGCCGCCAGGGGGCGCCCCGGGGACGGGGGGGGGGGCGGCCGTGGGGGGGGGCGAGGTGCCAGAGACGGGGGGGACTGGGAGAGACTGGGATGGACTGGGATGGGATTGGGATGGACTGGGAGGGATTGGGAGGGACTGGGAGGGATTGGGAGGGACTGGGATGGGATTGGGATGGACTGGGAGGGATTGGGATGGACTGGGAGGGACTGGGAGGGACTGGGATGGGATTGGGATGGACTGGGATGGATTGGGATGGACTGGGAGGGACTGGGAGGGACTGGTTTAGGGGGTCTCTGGCACCTCGCGGGGGGCGCGGCCGCCCCGAGGGCCCAGCCCGGGGGGTCCCGGGGGGATCCGGACCCAGGGCTGGGCCCCCCCCTCGTCAACCGCTGCGGGGCGGGGGGGGGCAAACACCGGGACCCGGGGGAGACCCCAATTCCTTGGGGGGGTCCCCAATCCCATAAGGGGTCCCCAACCCCTTAGGGGGGGTCCCCAGCTCCCTGGGGGGGGTCCCAATCCCATGAGGGGGGGGTCCCCACCCCGCAGAGGACCTGCAGCCCCACGGGGGTCCCCCCCCAATGGAAGGGGCTGCAGGAGGGGTCCCCGACTCTGGTGGGGGGTCCCCAATCCTCTGGGGGGGACCCTCAACCCCTCGGGGGGTCCCGGCGCTGTGCCCCGAGTGGCAGCGGGGGGGTCACGAAGGCCCCAATCCCGGGGGGAGGGGAGGGGGAGGGGGGAGGGGGAGGGGACACCGAGCTGGCTCTGGTGACGCCCCCAGGGCCAGTTTGGGGGTCCCAGGTGCGATTCTGGGGGTGCCTGGGCACTCTTTGGGGGTCATGAGCTGCTTGAGCACCTTTGGGGGAAGTTTTGGGGTCCCAGGCACCAACTCGGCCGTTTTGGGATCACGAGGATGGACCCAGACCCCATTTTGGGGAACAATTCTGGGACCTGGGTACCTTTTTGGGGTCTTGACCGTCACTCTGGGCTCCCAGGCACCAACCTGGGGGCCACCAGCAGTTTTGGGGGTGCTTAGGGATCCCAAGAATCAACTTGACCATTTTCTTTTGGGGGGAGGAGTCATAAGAACTGGCCTGGGCACCAATTTGGGGTCCTGAGCATCACTCTGGCACCCCAGGCACCAATTTGACCATTTTGGGGGGATCCCAGGGGCTGTTTTGGGGTCCCAGACACCATTTTGAGGTCTCGGACAACATTTTAGGGTCCCAGGTAATATTTTAGGGGTCCCAGACACCATTTTAGGGGTCCCAGACACCATTTTAGGGGTCCCTAACACCATTTTACCCATCCTGGGATGACCAGAACCGACTCGGGCCCCGTTTTTGGGGTGGATTTCGGGGAAGGTTTCGGGGAAGGTTTTGGGGGTTTATCCGGGGGGGGGGCTCTGCGGGGGTCCCAGGGTGGGTCTTGGGGGGGGGGGGCTCACCCAGGTTGAGGGTGAGCTTCATGCGCCCCCCGTCCAGCTCGAGGCGCAGGGTGTCGGCCGAGTGGCGCGAGGTGGTGGCCAGGACGAGGCCGAAGGCGCGGGGGGACATAAAGCGCAGGGACACGTCCTCGGCCTCGGTCTGCTCCCCCGGCACCTGCACCTTCAGGTACATGCTGCCGTCATAGCTCAGCACCGCCGCCTCTGCCGGGAGAGCGGGGACAGCCCCGGCGTCAGCCCCGGCACGGCACGGCACGGCACGGCCACCCCCGGGACAGCCCCGGCGTCAGCCCCGGCATGGCACGGCACGGCACGGCCACCCCCGTCCGGGACAGCCCCGGTCACTCCCGGGTCACCCCCCGGCACGGCACGGACACCCCCGGGTCACTCCCGGGTCACTCCCGGACAGCCCCGGCGTCAGCCCCGGCACGGCACGGCCACCCCCGTCCGGGACAGCCCTGGGTCACCCCCGGGTCACTCCCGGGACAGCCCCGGGGTCACTCCCGGGTCATCCCCGGCACGGCACGGCCACCCCCGGGTCACCCCCGGGACACCCACGGGACAGCCCCGGGTCACTCCCGGGTCACTCCCGGGTCACTCCTGGCACTGCACGGCCACCCCCAGGTCACTCCCGGGACAGCCCCGGGGTCACCCCCGGCACGGCACGGCCACCTCTGGGTCACGCCGGGTCACCCCCGGGACACCCCCGGGACAGTCCCGGGACAGCCCCGGGTCACTCCCGGCACTGCCACGCCCCCCCGTGCCCCACCTGACCCAGGTGAGCCCCGCCCCGGGCAGGTGCTGGCGGATGAGGGGCGCTGTCACCGGATGTCACTTCTGCCCCCCCCCGCCCGCACTGGGGGTGTCCCCATCTCTGGGGGAGCCACCCGCGCAGGGGACCCCCAGGTGTGGGTGGGTGGGGGCTCAGGTGTCCCTGGGGACACCCGGGCACCTCCTCAGCAGGTGTGACCCCTCCCCCACAGGGCAGCCAGGTGTTCAGAGGGTCCCGATCCCGCCTGTCCCCCCCTCCCCCGGGCCACCCAGGTGTTCCCACCCCCCCCGCGTGACGTGACCCCGCCCCGCTGTCCCTGTGCCCCTCACCTGTCTCACAGCGTGACCCCCAGGTACCCCACACCCCTCCAGGTGTGACCCTTGTCACCTCGGGGTCCCACGCGACCCTCACCCCCCGCCTCCCCCGGCTCACCCAGGTGTTCCCACCCCCCCCCGCGTGACGTGACCCCGCCCCGCTGTCCCCGTGCCCCTCACCTGTCTCGCAGCGCGGCCCCAGGTAGCCGGTGCCGCGGCAGTCGCAGACGAAGCGGTTCCAGCCCTCCCGGCAGGTGCCCCCGTTCCGGCAGGGCCCGCTGGCGCACAGCCGGGGGGGCTCCCGGGCGCACAGCGGGGTCACCCCCGGAGCCCCCCCGGAGCCCCCCGGAGCCCCCAGCAGCGCCCGCACGTCGCGGCTCCGCCCGTCCACGAAGAGATCCCGCACGCAGCCCACGAAGCCGAGGCGCAGCCCCGCCGCCCAGAGCTCGGGGGGCGCGGGGGGGCCGGGGCGACCCTCGGGGAGCCCCCCCAGGTAGAGCTCGGCCCCCACGTCCAGCACGTCGCGGTCGCCGCTGGCCAGGAAGGGCGTGCTGCGGCTGTTGACCGACACCGAGCCTGGGGACAGCGCGGGGGGCGTCAGGGGACAGCGGGGACAGAGGGGACAGAGAGAGACAGCAGGGACAGAGGGGGGACAGAGGGGACAGAGGGGACAGAGGGGACAGAGGGGACAGTGGGGGGACAAAGGGGACAGCGGGGACAGAGAGAGACAGCAGGGACAGAGGGGGGCAGAGGGGACAGCGGGGACAGAGGGGACAGAAGGGGACAGAGGGGGGACAAAGGGGACAGCGGGGACAGAGAGAGACAGCAGGAACAGAGGGGGGACAGAGGGACAGAGGGGGACAAAGGGGGGACAGAGGGGACAGCGGGGGAACAGTGGAGGTGTCAGGGGACAGGGGACAGAGGGGACAGAGGGGAGAGGGGGGGACAGAGGGGACAGAGGGGACAGAGGAGGGACAAAGGGGGCGTCAGGGGACAGAGGGGACAGAGGCGACAGAGAGGGGACAGCGGGGACAGCACAGGGGCGTCAGGGGACAAAGGGGACAGAGGGGACAGACGGGAGGAGAGTGGGGGACATCACGGGGACAATGTTGGGGTCACAGCTGTGACCCCTCTGTGCACTCACACCCTCACACCTGCACACCCCCCGCACACCCCACACACCCCTGTACATCCGCACACCCCCCGCACACCTGCACATCCCATACACATCTGCACACCTGCACACCCCACACACCCCCGCACACCTGCAGCCCCACCTGCCCCCCCCGGGGTTCCCCGCGCTCACCTTTCCGCCCGTCGCGCTGCACGTCCACGTGGCACCACTCGCCGTCCGTCACCTTGCGGGCGCTGGCGCGGAGCCGCAGCCCGGCCGCGCCCATGCCCAGCAGCAGGTACAGGTGCCCGTCCAGCAGCTCCAGCGCCAGGAAATCGGGGGGCGGCGGGGGCGGCCCGCGGGGGGAGGAGGCGGCGGCGGCCGGGGGGTCGCGGGGGGGTCCCTGCCCGAAGAGCAGGACCCCGTTGGGCTCCGTGGTGCGGAAATCGAAGGAGACGGAGCCGGCGCGCGCCGGGGGCCAGGTGGGCAGCGCCAGGTGCGCCTGGGGGGTGGTGAAGGTGACGGGGTCCAGCGCCGGGGGGGGGGTCGCAGTGGAAGAGCAGCGCCCCGTGCAGCGTCACCCGCGCGTCCCCTTCCTGCGCCAGCCGCGACAGCTCCAGCTTGAAGTCGTTGTTCTTGTAAACCACCTGGGGGAGGGGGGGAGCGGGGGGGGGACAGGTGAGTTTGGGGAGGGGGTCTCGTGGGGAGGGGGGTGGTCCCCAATGTCCCGCTGTGACAGCCAGAGCTGGTCCGCCAGTGACAGCGCGCCCCCGGGGGACGCTCCTGGGGGACACGCACGGGTGAGTCGGGGGTCCCCAAAATGTGACCTACAGACCCCAGGAATGTGCACAGGTGAGTCGGGGGTCCCCAAAATGTGACCCACAGCCCCCTGGGGACACGCACAGGTGAGTCGGGGGGTCCCCAAAATGTGACCTACAGACCCCAGGAATGTGCCCAGGTGAGCCAGGTGTCCCCAAATGGGACCTAGAGCCCCCCGGGGACATGCACAGGTGAGTCGGGGGTCCCCAGCGTGTGACCCACAGTGCCCAGGGACACGGACGGGTGAGTCGGGGGTCCCCAAAATGTCACCCACAGCCCCCAGGAACGTGCACAGGTGAGTCGGGGGTCCCCAGCGTGTGATCCACAGTCCCCAGGGATGTGCACAGGTGAGCTGGTGACTCATTGGGGTCCCCAATTTGTCACCCACATCCCCCGGGGATACATACAGGTGAGTCGGGGGTCCCCAACCTGTGACCCACAGTGCCCAGGGATGTGCCCAGGTGAGTCGGGGGGTCCCCAAAACGTCACCCACATCCCCCGAGGACACGCACAGGTGAGTCGGGGGGTCCCCAACATGTGACCCACAGCCCCCAGGGATGTGCACAGGTGAGTCGGGGGGGTCCCCAAAACGTCACCCACATCCCCCGGGGACACGCACAGGTGAGTTGGGGATCCCCAAAATGTGCACAGGTGAGCTGGGGTGGGAGGGCTCTGAGGTCCCCAACATGTGACCCACAGTGCCCAGGGACGTGCCCAGGTGAGTCGGGGGGTCCCCAAAACGTCACCCATATCCCCCGGGGACACGCACAGGTGAGTTGGGGGTCCCCAAAATGTCATCCACAGCCCCCGGGGATGTGCCCAGGTGAGTCGGGGGGGTCCTCAAAATGTCACCCACAGCCCCTGGGGATGTGCCCAGGTGAGTCGGGGGGTCCCCAACATGTGACCCACAGCCCCCAGGGACGTGCACAGGTGAGTCGGGGTCCCCCAAAATGTCACCCACAGCCCCTGGGGATGTGCCCAGGTGAGTCGGGGGGTCCCCAACATGTAACCCACAGCCCCCAGGGACACGCACAGGTGAGTCGGGGGGTCCCCAAAACATCACCCACATCCCCCGGGGACACGCACAGGTGAGTCGGGGGGTCCCCAAAATGTCACCCACATCCCCCGGGGGACACGCACAGGTGAGTTGGGGATCCCCAAAATGTGCACAGGTGAGCTGGGGTGGGAGGCTCTGAGGTCCCCAACATGTGACCCACAGCCCCTGGGGACACGCACAGGTGAGTCGGGGGTCCCCAAAATGTCACCCACATCCCCCGGGGACACGCACAGGTGAGTCGGGGGTCCCCAAAACATCACCCACATCCCCCGGGGACACGCACAGGTGAGTTGGGGGTCCCCAAAATGTCATCCACAGCCCCTGGGGACACACACAGGTGAGTGGGGCAGCCCCAGCCTGAGCTCCCCGCTACCCAGGTGAGGGCAGTGGGTGTGGGGTGGGTGGTCTCTCCCCGGCGGCGCCCCCAGACTCACGTCCTTGAGGCAGCCCATGAAGTTGTTGCTGACGGGGGGAGCCGGGCAGGTCGGCGGTGTTGGGGGACCCCCCGACGTAGAAGAAGTCGTCGGAGCCCAGCATGGTGAAATCCTCCTGCGTGTAGCCCGTGGTGGTCAGGATGCCGTCCACCGAGATGGTCACCTGCGGCACGAGCGGCCCGGCCTCAGCGGGGACCCCCCCCCCGCCCGCCGGGGCACCCCCAAAACTGGGGGGGGGGGGAGGGGGGGGGGACACGGGAGGGGGCTGGGGACAAAGGGGGGAGGGGGGGTGATGGGGACACGGGGGGGGTGACAGCGGGTGATGAGCGTGGGGGGGGGGGGTGACGGGGATAAAATGAGGGGGAGGGGTCGTGGTGGGTGGGGGGGGGTGACTCGGGGGTCACCTGAAGGGGGGAGGGGTGATAATGGAGGGGGGGGGGGTCCCAGGGGCGTCCCTGGGGCGGGGGGAGGGGTTTGAAGCCCCTTCCCCTCCCTCTTATTTCTGGAGCCCACCAAGGAGCCCCCCCCGGTGAGAATGGGGGGTGGGTGACACTGGGGGTGACACTGGGGGGTGACACTGGGGGTGACACTGGGGGTGACACGGGGGGGTGACACTGGGGGTGACACGGGGGTGACACTGGGGGTGACACGGGGTGGGGGAGGGGGGGTTAGTAACGAGTTTTGGGGGGTCCCGGGGCAGAAGAAAGCTCAGACACAAACGCGGTCGTTAGTGGGGGGCGGCGCGCGGAGGGGGGGGGGGGGGGCGGGGGGCGAGGCGTGCACAGGTGTGCCAGGGGCGTGCACAGGTGTGCCAGGGGCGTGCGCAGGTGTGCAAGCGCGTGCAAAGGGGGGGCGTGCAGGTGGGGCAAGGGGGATCCCCGGGGGGGGGGAGGGGGGCAACCCCACGGCCGCCGGCACGCGCGTGTGAGCGCGCACACACCTGAGCACGCACCTGAGCACACACCTGGGGTGCACTTGCACACGCACTCGGTCTTTGCACACCTGCACGCACGCCTGAATGCGGCTTTGCAGCAGTGCACACACACCTTGCACGCTCACCTTGCAGGGCCTCACAGCCGCCCTGCACCTCGCACACACCTGTCCACACCTGTGCACACCTGTCCACACCTGTGCACACACACCTGTACACACATGTGCACAACACCTGTACGCACCTGTCTCTCCTGTGTGCACACCTGTGCACACCTGCGCACACACACCTGTACACACCTGTGCACACCCTCACCTGTACACACTTGTACGCACCTGTGCACACCTGTGCACACACCTGTACACACACCCGTGCACACACCTGTGCTCACACACACCTGTCCACACTTGTGCACTCCTGTGCACACCCCTCCCATCCTGCACCTGTGCACACGCGCCTGTGCACCTGGCACACACACCTGCGCCAACACACACCTGTTCACACACACCTGTACACAACTTGCACACAAACACCTGTGCTCACACACACCTGTGCACACCTATCACACACACCTGTGCACACACACACCTGTGCACACCTTGCAGACACCTTGCACACATACCTGTGCCCACACACACCTCTGCCCACACACACCTGTACACACCTTGCACACAAACACCTGTGCTCACACACACCTGTGTTCACACACCTGTTCACACACCTTGCATGCACACCCGTGCTCACACACACCTCTGCTCACACACACCTGTGCACACCTTGCACACTCCTTGCACGCACACCTGTGCTCACACACACCTGTGCACACCTATCACACACGCACCTGTGTTCACACACCTCTGCTCACACACACCTGTGCACACACACCTGTGCACACCTTGCACGCACACCTGTGCCCACACACACCTGTGCACACCTTGCACGCTCACCTTGCACGCACACCTGTGCTCACACACACCTGTGCACACCTTGCACGCACACCTTGCACGCACACCTGTGCTCACACACACCTGTGCTCACACACACCTGTGCACACCCGCTCACGCCCCCCCCCCCACCCCGCACCTGCGCACACACACACACACACACCTGGAGCGGCCGCACCTTTGCACACCTGCGCACACACCTTACACACCCTCGCGCCCCCTCCCCAGCCCCTCCCCCGCGCGGCGGGGCGGCCCCGGTGCCCCCACGGGGGGGGGGGGTGGGTGGTGTTGGGGGAGGGGCGGGGGAGGATGAGAGAGGGGTCCGGGCGGGGGTGGGGGGGGGTTGGGAAGGCGGGGGGTGGGGGGAGGGGTCAGTGTTAGTGGAGCCGTGCAAGGGGCGTGCAAGGCGCGTGCAAGGGGCGTGCCAGGGCTCGGCGCAGGCAGCGGGGCCCGACCCCAGCCCGGGGGGGCTTCGGGGGGCGGGGGGGGGGGGGGCGGGGGGGGGAGGGGCGGCCCCGCTGCCGCGCGGGATGGGGGGGAGGGGAGGGGGATGGGGAGTGGGGGGGGGAGGGGCGGCAGCTTGTCCTGAAAACGCCGTTTCCATCCTCAATTTTCGGGAGGGGGCACCCAAAAAATAAAAAGTCACCCACCCCCCCCTCCCCTCCCCCCACCCCACCCCCAATTTGGGTGCTGAGACCCCCCTCGGGGTTTGGGGGGAGGGGAGGGGGCAAAACCCAAAGGAATCGCCCCAAAATGGGGGTTTGGGGGGCTGGGGGTCTCACGCCCCCTCTGTGAGTGACGGATTTTTTTGGGGGGGGCGGACACCCAAATTTTGGGGGCCGCGGATGGGAGCAAATTGTCCGAAATGCCGAGAATTTGCCCCAAAAGGAGGCGCTGGGGAGTCTCCCCCTGGCCCGACCTGCATCGGGGTGTTTTTTTGGAGGGGGGAGGGGATGGAATTTTCCAGAATCTGAGCCTTGACTGTTTGGGGGGGGGGGTGGGGGTGGGATTGGTATCGAATTTGGCCCCAAATCCCAAAAAAAAAAAAATTCACCCCAAAAAGCGATTTCACAAAAAAAAAATTCCAGGGGAAAAGGAGCCCCACCCAGGGCTGGATTTTGGGGTGAAACCGGCGGGTTGGGGCCCAGGGAGCTGAGGCTTCGCCCTGGCTGGTGTGGATAAAAAAATTGTCCAAAAATTTCTAAAATTCATCCCAAAAAATGGGGGGAGTGGGAGCCCCACATCCCCCCTGGGGGGAAACCAGGCCCTTCTGGGCCCGGGAGTGATTTTTTTTTTTTTTTTTTTTTTTTTTTTTGGGTGGAAATCAGTCGGTTTTAATATCTGCAGGTGTTGGGTTTATCCAATCACCCAAAATTCTAAAAAAATTTCCTAATTCACACCAAAATGGGGTTGGGGACATGGGCGGGGGGGGGGTGTGGGGACCCCACATTGTCCCCATCGAGGAAACCACACCCTCAAAAAGGATTTTTTTGGGGGAGAAAACCGGATATTTCTGGCACCTGGGAGCGGTAGCTCGGCCACAAAATGGCGGACGGGTGAAAATTGCCCCAAATCCCTCAAATTCATCCAAAACAGTGAGAGTGGAACCCTCTTGAGGAAAAAAAAATAAGATCACCATCCTGACCCCCAGAAAAGGGTTTTTTTGGGGGGAATCCAGCTCGTTTTGGCGTGAGGGAGCCGTAGCTCGGCCACAAAATGGCGGACGGGTGAAAATTGCCCCAAATCCCTCAAACTCATCCCAAAAGAGCAGGAGTGGAACCCTCTTGAGAAAAAAAAAAAACAAAATCACCATCCTGACCCCAGAAAAGGATTTTTTTGGGGAAAAACCAGATATTTCTGGCATGAGGAAGTCGTAGCTCGGACACAAAATGGCGGACATGTGAAAATTTGCCCAAAACCCCTCAAATTCACCCCAAAAAAACGGGGCGGCAGATGGGCCGAGGCGCCACCTTGCCCCCATCGATCAACTCACGCCCTCCTCAGGATTTTTGGTGGGGTTGGTGGGGGGTGGGGAGGAGGAGGAAGAGGAGGAGGAGGAAGGTGGAACCAGCTCCCGGTTTGGGGGAACGCCGAAGCTCGGCCTGCGGCGGAGATGGCGGATGGGTGAAAATTTTGCCCAAAATTCCCCCGGATCGGCCCCCCAAAAAAAAGGTTTTGGAGTTTGGGGGCCACGGCGAAGCCAAGGAGTAACAATAGAGTGATAACTACCAGGTAATGCAGTTTGTTTACCATAGCGTGTCCGATCCCTGCGTGCTGGCGGCGAGAGAAGGACAAAACACAAACGTGACGTTTGGGGGGCGCTTGGGGCTGGGGGGGAGCGCGGGGGTTTTGGGTTTTGTGGGGTTTTTTTTTGGGGGGGGGTGGGGGGGTTGTTTTTGTTAAGGGGGGGCCCCCCCAGGATTAGTGGGGGATGGGAGGTTAGTTGAGGGGGGGGCCCCGCGGGGGGGTGGGGGGAGGGGAAGCGTGTTAGTGGCACGCGCACACACAGGGGGGGAGGGGCGTGGCACGAGGAGGGGGGTGGGGGTGGGGCGTGGCACGGAGGGGGAGGGGCGGCGCCCACCTTGTGGGGGGGGGGGGGTGGGGCGGGGGAGAGAAGCAGAGAGTTGTCAGAAAGGGGGGAGGGGGGCGGAACCCCCCCGAACTCCATCCGTCACCCCCTGTGGGGGTTGGGCAGAGACCCCTCCCCAGTGCGTGTCCAGCGCTCCCAGTTTGGGAGGGTCCGTGGAACCAGCGCTCCAGTTGGGGGAGAGAGAGATCCTGCGGTCGGTGCTGCCGGTGGGGTGGTGGAGCAGCACGTCCAGTGCTCCCAGTGCTCCCAGTGCTCCCAGTTTGGGTGGTTGAGCAAGACACCCGGTGCTCCCAGTGCTCCCAGTGCTCCCAGTGCTCCCAGTTGGGTGATTGAGCAAGACACCCAGTGCTCCCAGTGCTCCCAGTTTGGGTGGTTGAGCAAGACACCCAGTGCTCCCAGTGCTCCCAGTCTGGGTGGTTGAGGAAGACACCCAGTGCTCCCAGTGCTCCCAGTTTGGGTGGTTGAGCAAGACACCCAGTGCTCCCAGTGCGGGTGGTTGGCCAACGTGTCCATCATCCCCAGTTGGGTGGTTGACCAGCACAACCAGTGCTCCCAGTTGGGGAGCAGACAGAGGAGCCCGTTGCTCCCAGTATGCCCAGTTCTCGAGTTTATCTGAGCACCCAGTGCTCCCAGTTGGGGAGCTGATGGAGGTAACTGGTGCTCCCAGTTGGGTGGTTGGTGAAGACACCCATCGCTCCCAGTGCTCCCAGTTGGGGAGCTGATCGAGGTAACTGGACTTCCTCGTCGGGTGGTTGGCCAAGACAACCAGTGCTCCCAGTTGGGCAGTTGACCAAGATGCCCAGTGCTCCCAGTGCTCCCAGTTGGGGAGCCAGTCAGGGCGATGGTCACTCCCAGTGCTCCCAGTGCTCCCAGTTGGGGAGCCAGTCAGGGTGATGGTCACTCCCAGTGCTCCCGGTTGGGGAGCTCAGCAAAATGCACGGTGGTGCCAGTTGGGTGGTTGGCCAAGAGTCCCATCCCAGTGCTCCCAGTTGGGGAGCTGATCAACTCAACCAGTGCTCCCAGTTGGGGAACTGCCATTGCTCCCAGTGCTCCCAGTTGGGGAACTGGTCAGGGCAACCAGCACTCCCAGTGCCCCTGTCTGGGGGAACTGCCATCACTCCCAGTGCTCACAGTTGGGGAACTGCCCAAAGCTCCCAGTGCTCCCAGTTGGAGAGCTGATCAGAGCTCCCAGTGCTCCCAGTTGGGGAGTTGACCAAGCCAACCATTGCTCCCAGTGCTCCCAGTTGGAGAGTTGATCAGAGCTCCCAGTGCTCCCAGTTGGGGAGTTGACCAAGCCAACCATTGCTCCCAGTGCTCCCAGTTGGGGAGATGATCAACGCAACCATTGCTCCCAGTGCTCCATTTGGGGAGATCATCAACTCAACCATTGCTCCAGTGCTCCCAGTTGGGGAGATCATCAACTCAACCATTGCTCCCAGTGCTCCCAGTTGGGGAGATCATCAACACAACCAGTGTTCCCAGTGCTCCCAGCTGGGGAGCTGACCAAGCCAACCATTGCTCCCAGTGCTCCCAGTTGGGGAGATGATCAACGCAACCAGTGCTCCCAGTGCTCCCAGTTGGGGAGCTGACCAAGCCAACCATTGCTCCCAGTGCTCCCAGTTGGGGAGCTGCCCCAGGTGACCCACTGAGCGGCCACCCCACGTTCTCCACCAGCCCTCCCCCCTCCCCTCCCCACCCCCTCCCCGCCGTACCTGCCGCAGGTTGCGCGTGACGCGCACGTGGTGCCAGCCGCCGTCGTGGAACTTGCCGTTGACGGGCTCCACCAGCGCCTCGAAGGCGCCGGCGCCCAGGTTGATGACGAGCCAGACGGCGCCGGCCTTCAGCGACAGGTTCAGGAAGTCGGCGGCGCGGCCGGTGTGCAGCAGGAGCCCGTGGCGCTGCCGCGTGCGGAACGCCAGCGCCAGCTCGTCCGCGCTGCTCTGCACCGGCGACCGCGACACGTCGTAGCAGAAGAACTCGCTGCCCCGGAACGTGGCCACGTACTCGGCGCGGCCTGGCAGTGGGGACAGGGGGGAGCCGGTGTGGGGGACGTTGTGACGGGGATGTTGTGATGGGGACGTCGTGATGGGGGACATCGTGATGGGGACTTTCCAACAAGGACATGTGTCGTGGGGCCATTGTGCAAAGGACCTTGTCATGGGGACATTGTCATGGGGATGTTGTGATGGGGACGTTGTGATGGAGACGTCGCGATGGGGACTTTCCAACATGGACATTGTTGTGGGGCCGTTGTGCAAAGGACCTTGTCATGGGGACATTGTCATGGGGATGTAGTGATGGGGACGTTGTGATGGGGACGTTGTGATGGGGACGTCGTGATGGGGACGTCATGATGGGGACACGCCAATGGCCAATGGGGACTTTCCAACAAGGACATTGTTGTGGGGCCATTGTGAAAAGGACCTTGTCATGGGGACGTCGCGATGGGGATGTCGTGATGGGGACTTTCCAACATGGACATTGTTGTGGAGCCATTGTGCAAAGGACCTTGTCATGGGGACGTCGCGATGGGGACGTCGTGATGGGGACGTTGCGGTGGGGACACCCCAGAGGGGACCTTGCAGCAGGGACATGGCAAAGGGGACTTTCCAACGAGGACATTGTCATGGGGCCATTGTGATGGGGACCTCATGATGGGGACGTCGTGATGGGGACGTTGTAATGGGGATGTTGTGATCGGGGACCTCATGATGGGGACGTCACAATGGGGACACCCCAGAGGGGACCTCACAGCAGGGACACGGCAAAGGGGACTTTCCAACGAGGACATTGTCATGGTGACATTGTGATGGGGACCTCATGATGGGGACGTCACGATGGGGACACCCCAGAGGGGACCTTGGAGCAGGGACGTGCCAATGAGGACTTTCTAACGAGACATTGTCGTGAGGCCATTGTGAAAGGAGCTTGTCATGGGGACCTTGTCATGGGGACATTGTCATGGGGATGTTGTGATGGGGGACGTTGTGATGGGGGACACCCCAGAGGGGACCTCGCAACAGGGACATGGCAAAGGGGACTTTCCAACGCGGACATTGCCATGGGGACATTGGAACAGGATCTCGCACAGGGACGTCGTGATGGGGACGTCGTGATTGGGGACATTGTCACCGGGGACACGGCGAAGGGGACTTTGCCAGGAGGACATTGTCATGGGGACAACAAAGACCTGGCGATGGGGACTTGGGCGTGAGGACACGGTGATGGGGACCTTGCACCAGGGACCTGGCGCCAGGACGTTGCCATGGGGACGTTGCCATGGGGACATCGCTATGAGGTCTTACTCCTGACCTTCCACAGGGACATCATGGTGGGGACGTCACGGTGGGGACGTCATGGTGGGGACGTCGTGGTGGGGACGTCGTGGTGGGGACGTCGTGGTGGGGATGTCGTGGTGGGGATGTCATGGTGGGGACATCGTGGTGGGGACGTCACGATGGGGACGTCACGATGGGGAACCCATCAGCAGGGACCTTGTGTGGGGACACTCCCTGTGGGGACATCGCCCCAGGGGAGGAGGACACTGCCCCGAGGTCCTCGTGTGGGGACATCTCCATGGGGACATCACCACGGGGACACTGCAACGGTGACCTCGCACCGCGGGGTGTTGCAGGTGGGGACGTTGTCACGGGGTCCCAGGTGTGCGTGGGAGGTTTGGGGGGGGTCCTGGGAGGTTCAGGGGTGGTCCCAGGTGGGTGGGGAGGGGTCCCAGGGACCCTCACTGACCTTTCGCTGCTTGCTGGATCTCGCCGGCGCCGCGGCCGGGCCCCCCCTCGGCGACCTCGGCGGGGCCCTGGGGGAGGGGCGCGTCAGGGGCGGGGCCCAGGTGCGCTCAGGTGCGCTCAGGTGTGCGACCCCCCCCGGGCTGAGGGGGAGGCTCTCACACCCCCCCCCCCACCCCTCCCCCCACCCGTGTTGGTGCAAGGGGACCCTCGGTCCTCGTGCAAGGACCCCCCCCTGCCCCCACCCCCCCTGCAGGGACCCCCGGCCCCTCCTCAAGGGTGGGGGGGGGGGGGGGTGAAGGACCCCCCAAGCCCCTCCTCCTGTGGGGGGGAGGGGCGGTTCGGACCCCTCCCCCCAGCCCTCGTGCAAGGGGTCAGAGACCCCCCCCCAAACCCCCCCCCCTTGCACGAGGGACCGCCCCCTCCCCTCCCTTCCCCTCCCCCCTCCGTCCCCGTGCGAGGCGGCCGCCCCTCCCCCCCCGTGTCGCACGAGCCACAGACACGATGGGGGGGGGGGGATGGGGGGGGAGGGAGAGGTGGGGGAGGGGCGAGGATGATGAGGGTGATGAGGGGTGGGGGAGGGGCGCGAGGGCGCGTCTTTACCTTGGCCGGTGACTCGCAGGTGGGCGGGACCTGGGGGAGGGGAGGGGAGGGGGGGGAGGGGCGTGGGAAAGGGGGGGAGGGGCGGCAGAACGAAAGCAAAAGTGGCGGGAAAAGGGAAAAGTTTTTTTTTGGGGGGAAAAAATGGGAAAGTGGTTAAACTCCGGGGGGGGGAGGGGGAGGGAAATGGGGTGAAGTGGAGGGAAAAGGGAAATTTTGGGGAGGAAATGGGGTAGGAAATAAAAATAATGAAGGGAAATGAAAGGGAGGGAAATGAGAGAAAAAGGGGAAATGTGGGGGGAAAAAAGGAAAAAAAAACCAAAAAAAACGGAAAAAAGGAAGAAAGGAAAAGGAAGGAAAGGAGGGAAAGGGATGAAACCGGGGAGAGGAGGAAAAAGAGGAAAAAAGTGAAAAGGGTCAAAGCAAGGGAAAGGAGGAAATTGATAAAAAGGGGAAGTCAGCAACACAAGGGAAAAGAGGGGGAAAAAAAAGAAAAAAGGGGGGAAAAAAAAAGTGGGGAAAATAAAAATAATTCTAAAAGGGAAAATTATCCGAGAGGGAAAATAAAGGAGAAAACAAAGGGAAGGGAAAAAATGAAGGCGAAAAAAGAACTCTGATATAAAAGGGGGGGAAATGTTCAAAATGTTTATTGGAAGAGGGAAAATAATTTTTAAAGGAAAAAGAATTACACTAAGGAAATGATGATAAAAAGGGTGAAAGCTTTTAATTAACAACGGAGAAGGATAAAACAAGGAAAATGATGAACGGGAAAATATCTTGAGGAGTAGAAAATCTACAAAAAAGGGAAAGTGTTCGAAATAAAGGGAAAATCACGAGAAAAGGAGAAATAATGTAAGAAAAATTATTAACAAAAAAGGGAAATTAATCCAACAAACCGAAAAAATAACGGAAAAAAAGCCGAAATAACGGGAAATGTAAAAGAAAAAGGAGGGAGGGGAAAAAAAGGAAACATTAAAGGAAAAGCGGCAACATGGGAAAAATAGGGGGAAATGGGGATGAAAGAGAAACCAATTAAAAAATATAAACATAAAAAAAAAATCAGACTTAAAAAATAATAATAAAAAAAAAACTAAAAAACCCAAAATGACCGAAAGGCCGAGCGGCCCCGGGGAGGGGGAGGGGCCCCGGGTGGGGGAGGGGCCCCGTCACAACTTAAACCTCCTTTAACTTGTGACGGCATCGGGCGATGCCGGGGGGGTGGGGGGGGGGAGGGGCGGGGGGGCGGGGACAAGCGCGCGGGGGGGGCGGGCCAGGCGGGAAGCGCCGCCCCTCCCCTTTTCCCCCCCCCCGCCGCCTTCCGCGGGTTTTTCCCCCTTTTTTTCCGAGGTTTTTCGGGGGGAAAAGCCGGGGGTGGGGGAGGGGATGAGACACGGGGGGGGCGGGGCCGCCCCTGGCGCGGGGACCCTCCCCCACCCCGGGACCCTCGTGCGGGGCACGTGGGGGGCAAGCCCCGCCCCTCGAACTGGCCCCCGCCCAGTCGAATAAGCCACGCCCCCCCTGCACGTGACCCGCCCCGTTCTATTCCCTCGCGGAAGCCCCGCCCCTTGGGGGCTGGGCTCAGCCAATCCAGAGCGGCCTCACGGCTCCCTCCTCCCATTGGCTGCCGGCGCCGCTGTAATTTGCATATCTCCGCCCCACCCCGTCAGGCGCCCTTCATTGGCTCGGCAGTGCCAGTTATATTTGCATATCGGCACCCTATTGGGCCGCCCGAGGGAGTGACGTCATGGCTGGGAGCTGCGGGTGCCGCCCCTCGCGTGGCTCCGCCCCTTTCGTGTGAGCGTCACGTGAGCCACGTGTTCCGCACGGGCGCCAAGCCCCGCCCCTCGCTGCTATTTTTGCATAAACCACGCCCCCTGCCTCGAGAACCACGCCCCTCGGGCCTTTCTCGATTCCCCCTCCCCCCAACCAGGACCCCTCGGGCCCCCCCCCCCCCCGCCCCGGGATTTGCACACCTGGGCCTTGCACAACCCCTGAGTCACACCGTGCCCGGCCTGGGTGTGACACGGGGCTTTGCACGCCCACCCCGCCCCCCCCGATCCCGCCCCCCGCCCCTTGCACACCCCCCCCACACTCACCTTCCACCGCGGGTTCTTCCTCTGGGGGTCCCGGGGGGGGCAGCGGTGGGGGGGGAGGGGCAGAGGAATTAGTGCCCAGGACCCCCCCACGTGTGTCCCCAAGCCCCTCCCCCACCCGTGTCCGTGTGACCCCACCCCGTGACCTCGGGTTGACCTTGGGGGCGGGGCGCGGCGTGGGGGGGGAGGGGAGGGGAGGGAGGGGTTTGCACACCCTGGTGTGATTTGCACGCCCTGAACTTTGTCCTGGTGGGGATTTGCACGCCCCAAGGCGTGTGGGGGCGGGGAGTTTTACACACCCTGTCCACACCCATGGGGACCCCACACCCCTCATGGCACCCCACAGCACCCCAGAGGGACACAGAACCCTATAGGGCACCCCCACAGGGACCCAGCACCCCGTGGCACACCCTATAGTGCCCTGCCTGCACCCCAAAAGCATCGTGGACCCCATAGGGTGCCCCTATAGGGGCATTGCCCTTCAGAGGGTGCCCTATAGGGATCGTGCACCCCCATAGAGCACCCTATAGGGACCTTGCACCCCATAGAGCACCCTATAGGGGCCCTGCACCTCATAGAGCACCCTATAGGGACCCTGCACCCCACAGGGCGCCCTATAGGGACCCTGCACCCC